>JAKSZT010052260.1:1696856-1752911 GCA_026826555.1 Tolypeutes matacus | reverse complement strand
GGAGTATGGACAATGTGTGCCAAATGTATGCTGTGAAACTGGTAATAATCGGATGATATTATGTCATAATCTTAACAAATGTTCCACCACGGTGTGGTCGGTTGATAGAGGGTTGTTGTTTGGGAATTCTGCGTATGTGCAAGATTGTACATTTACCACTTCTATCATAAATATATGTTTTAAAAATAATAATAAGATGGGTTGGAGGGAAAATGCACCAAATTTAAGGTAAGGATTATAATTGGTAGTAAGATATTGACAATATTCTTCCATAATTTGAACAAATGTCTCGTGACAATGCAAGGTGTTGGTGGAGGGTTGATGTATCGAACCCCTGTATGATGTTTTGAATGTTTGCTTTGTAAGTTCACAACTTTTACTATACATTTATTGTTTATGTATGTTCGTGTATAAACGATAAAATAATAATAGTAATAATAATAGGGTGCATTGGGGGAAAATACTTTGGTTAGCAGTAATATTTTGAGGATACTCTTTAATCATTAGTTTAAAATGTTTCACCACAATGCAAGATATTTGTGGTAGGGTGAGGTATGAGAGCCCTGTATGATGTTACGTATGTTTGTTTTTTAAGTTCAGAAATATTACAACACACTTATTGTTTATGTATGTTCATTTATGACTGATATATTTCAATAAATTAAAAAAATAAAATAAATGCTCAAGGAGAAGAAGGAAGGTGTAGAGAAAGAACTAAAGTATAGCAGGTAAACAATGAATGAACAATGTGACAGTCTATGTACAGAGATGGAGATGGAAATATTAAAATGGAACTAAACAGAAGTACCAGAGAAGACTGCAATAACTAAAATGAAAAAGGTCCATGAGGGTTTCAAGAGCAGATTGGAGCTGGCAGAAGAAAGAATCAGTGCACTTAAAGACAAGACACTTCAAATGAGTAAGGCCGAGGAGCACAAAAAGAAAAGAAATATTAAATGTGAAAATAGCCTAAGACAGCTAGGTGACAACATCAAGCACACTAATATAAGAATTACGGGTGTCCCAGAAGGGGGATAAAGAGGCAGAATAGTCAAAGAAGTAATGATGAGAACTTCCTAAACTTAGCAAAATATGTGAATATGCACATCCAAGAAGCTCAGAGAATACCAAAGAGTTTATATACTGTCATATATTGATTACACTATCAAATGCAAAGGACATGGTGAGAGTTCAGAAAGCTCTGAGAGAAAAGCAAAGTGTTATGTACAAGGGAGTCCCAATTAGATTAAGTGGCAATTTCTCTTCAGAAATCATGTAGGCAAGAGTACAGTGGGTTGAGATACTTAAAGAACTGAAGGAAAACAACTGTCAGCCAAGAATTTTATATCAAGTGAAACTCACTTTCAAAAATGAGGGAGACATTAAGACATTTTCAGATATAAGAGCTGAGGTAATTAACCACCTCTATATAGACCATACAAACAATGGTAAAGGGCATTCTTGAGACTGTAAGGAAAGGAAATTCGACAATGGTTCAAAGCAGAACCCCTTTTATACTTAAGTCTTTGATCCATTTTGAGTTAATTTTTGTATAAGGTGTGAGATAAGAGTCTTCTTTTTTTTTCTGTTGGATATTGATATCCAGTTCTCCCAGCACCATTTGTTGAATAGAATGTTCTGTCCCGGCTGGGTGTGCTTAAAAGCCTTGTGAAAAAATCACCTGACCATAGACTTGAGGGTCTATTTCTGAGTTGTGGATTTGGTTCCATTGGTAAATCCATCTATCTTTATGCCAGTACCATGCTGTTTTTTTTTTTTTTTTTTTGTATATTTTTTTTCACTCTGTAGCTAAGTAATATACCTTAAAGTCAGGAAATGAGAGTTCTCCAAATTTGTTTTTTTTTAAGATGTTTTTGGCTATTTTGGGCACCTATCCTTTGAAATATATTTGATAATTGCTTTTTCATTTCTGCAAAAAAAATGCTGTTAAGATTTCTATTGAGATTGCATTGAATCTATAAATCAGTATGGGTAAAACTGATATCTTAATGATATTTAATCTTCCAGTCTATGAACATGTAATATTCTTCCATTTTCTTTTAGCAATGTTTTGCGGTTTTCTGAATTCAGGTCCTTTATGTCCTGGATTAAGTTTATTCCTAAATATTTGATTTTTAGTTGCCATTGTGAGGAAATTTTTTTCTGAATTCCTCCTCTGATTGCTCATCAATCAGAGCTACTGATTTTTCTGTATTAATCTCCTATCTTGCCATTTTGCTGAAATCTTCTTTTAGTTCTAGTACCTTTTTTGGGGATTTTTCAAGGTTTTCCAGATATAGGATCATATCATCAGGAATAGCAAAAGTTTTACTTCTTCCTTTCCTATTTGGATGCCTTTTATTACTTCACCTAACCTCATTGCTATAGCTAGAACTTCTAGCACAATATTGAATAACAGTAGTGACAGTGGGCATCCTTGTCTTGTTCCTGAATCCAGAGGGAAAGCTTTCCATCTTTCACAATGCTAGCTATATGTTTTTAATATATTCACTTTACCATACTGAGAAAGCTCCCTTCTATTCTTGTGTTTTGGAGTGTTTTTATCAAGAAAGGATGCTATATTTTTTTCAAACGGCTTTTCTGCATCAATTGAGAGGATCATGTGATATTCTTCTTCATTTTATCAATGTGGTATATTACACTGATTGATTTTCTTGTGTTGAGCCACACTTGCATACCTGGTATAAGTCCCACTTGGTTGTGTTGTATAATTCTGTTAGTGTGCTTTTGGATTGGTTTGCAAGTATTTTGTTGAGGATTTTTGCATCTATAATCACTAGCAATATTCGTCTGTAATTTTCTTTTTTCGTAGTATCTTTATCTGGTTTTGGTATTAGGGTAATGATGGCTTCATAAAATAAGTTTGGAAGCATTCTTTCCTGTTCAACTTTTTGGAAGAGCTTGAGCAAGATTGGTATTAGATCGTCTTTGAATTACTGGTAGAATTCACCTGTGGAGCCATCTGGTCCTAGGCTTTTCGTTTTGGAGAGGGTTTTTATTTTTAATTTTCGTGAAGTATATCACTCATACATGAACATGCATAGACAGTTAATTTATTAGTATAAGTTGTACACTTACAAAACAAACATGCATAACATCATATAAGGTTCCCATACATCAACTCACCACTAACACCTTGCATTATAGTGGGGCATTAGTTACTAATTGTGAAAGAATATCATCAAAATCTTATTACTAACTATAGCCCATATCTTACATTTAGTGTATTTTCTCCCAAACCCACTTTATTATTATTTTTAAATATATTTTTATTAACGATGTTGTGAACTTATAAAACAATCATGCTACATGTGGCAAACTCCCATACACCACCCCTTCATAAACACACCACACCGTGGTGGAACATTTGTTACAGATTATGAGATAATACCATCAGACTATTACCACAAACCATGGTCTGTAGCATGCACTTGGCACAGTTTTTCCATACTTCCCCATTATCAACGCAATACATCTTTGGCATAGATGCTTGAATATTATAATATTGCTGTTAACCATAGTCCATAGGTCACATCAATTGTATTTTTCCCATGCTTCTTCACATTCCCACCACCCTGCAATAATGATGCACATCTGCTCTAGCTCACAGAAGGACACTTTTGCATCTGCATCATCAACCACAATTCTCATCCACCTCTGCGTTCACTGTATAATTCAGTTCCTAGATTATTCTCTAGCTTTATTTCAATTGACATTTACATCCCTAGACTATCTTTTCCAGCCACATTCCAATTTATAAACCAGGTGTTACACATACAATGTATAACTTTCAACTCTAATCATTTCCAAACTTTTATAGTCAAGTTAATTAAAACTTCTACATACATTAAGCACCAGTAGTCCTTCTCAGCCCTACTCTTATCTACTAATAACCTATACTTTAGGTTTTAACTCCATGTATTTATTCCTCATATTCCACTCATATTAATGTGACCATGCAATATTTGTCCTTTTGTGCCTGGCTTACTTCACTTAGCATAATGTCTTCAAGATTCATCCATGTGTCCCAATTTCATTTCTTCTTACTGCATTCCATCGTATATATGTAACACATTTTGCTTATCCATTCATTGGTTTTTGGACACCTGGGTTGCTTGTATATTTTAGCAATTGTCAATAATGCCGCTATGAATATCAGTGTGAAGATGTCTGTTTGTGTCACCGTTTTCAGTACTTCTGGTTATATTCCTAGTAAAGGAATTGCTAGATCATATGGCAGTTCTGTATTTAGCTTTCTGATGAACCACCAAACTGTCTTCCACAGAGGCTGCATCATTTAACAGTCCCACTAACAGTGAAGAGTGTTCTTATTTCTCCTCATCCTCTCCAGCACTTATTGTTTTCTGGTTTTGTTTTTCTTTTAATAATGACATTCTATGGGGTGTGAGATGATATTTCATTGTCATTTTGATTTACATTTCCCTAATAGCTAGTGATATGGAACAGGTTTTTATGTGCTTTTTGGCCATTTGTATTTCCTATTTGGAGAAATGTCTATTTAAATCTTTTGCCCATTTTATAATTGGATTACTTATTCTTTTATTGGTGAGTTGTATGATCTCTTTATATAGAATGGAAATCAAAACCTTATCGGATATGTGGTTTCCAAACATTTTCTCCTATTGAGTGGGCTGCCTTTTTACCTTTTTAACTAAGTCTTTTGAATCACAAAAGTGTTTAAGTTTGAGAAGGTCTCATTTATCCATGTTTGTGTGTGTGTGTGTGTGTGTGTGTGTGTGTGTGTGTGGCTTGTGCTTTCAGTGTAAGGTTTAAGAATCCACCACCTACCAGCAGGTCTTGAAAATGTTTTCCTACATTTTCTTGTAGGAGATTTATGGCTCTTGCTTTTACATTTAGGTCTTTGATCCATTTTGAGTTAATTTTTGTATAAGGTATGAGACGGGTGTCCTCTCTCTTTCTTTTAGCTATGGATAACCAGTTCTCCCTGCACCATTTGTTGAATACACTGTACTGCCCAAGCTGGGTGGATTTAATGGGCTTGTCAAAAATCACTTGACCATAGATGTGAGATTCTGTTTCTGAATCAGCAATTCTGTTCCGTTCATCTATGTGACTATTTCATGTCAGTGCCATGCTGTTTTTACTACTGTAAGCTATGTTATATGCTTTGTCAATCTAGCTAAGGGTTTGTTGATTTTGTTAATCTTGAAGATAACCTGCTGTTTTGAGATACAATGTTCTGTATACACCTATTAGGTTTTGTCCATTTATTATATTATTCAAGGCCTCTGTTTCTTTATTGAACTTCTGTCTAGATGTTTTATCCAATGCTGAGAGTGCTGTATTGCAGTCTCCAACTATTATTGTAGAGACATCTATTTCTCCCTTCAGTTTTGTCAGTGTTTGTCTCATCTATCTTTGGGCATCCTAATTACGTGCATATATAATACATTTATGATTGTTATTTTTTCCTGGTGAATTGCTTCTTTTATTAATATATAATGTACTTCCTTGTTTTTAATAACAGTTTTGCTTTTAAAGTCTATTTCATCTGATATAATTATAAGCTATGCTGGCCTTTTGGTGGTAGTTACTGCATGCATGGATTATCTTTTTCCAGCCTTTCATTTTAATTCTATTGTTATCCTTGGGTCTACGGGGAGCCTCTTGTAGACAGCATATAGATGGCTCATATTTTCTTATCCATTCTGCCAGTCTGTGCCTTTTAATTTTGGAATTTAATCCATTAACTTTCAATGTTATTACTGTAAATGTGGTACTTATTTCACCAATTTTGACCTTTGGGTTTTATCTGTCATATTTTCTTTTCACTACTCTTTTGACACTTCTAGTTACTTTTACTGATATATCTTCATTTCTAGACTCAATTCCAAGGCTTTTCCTCCTATCTTTTCTTTTCAGCCTGTAGCACACCCATTAGTATTTCCTGCAAAGCAGGTCTTTTTGTTATAAACTCTCTCAGTTTCTGTTTATCTGTGAATATTCTAAAATCACCCTCATTTTTAAAAGACAATCTTGCTGGATATAAGATCCTCGACTGGTAGTATTTCTACTGCAGTACCTTAAATATATCATAACACAGTCTTCTTGCTTCTGTGGCTTCTGATGGGAAATTGGCACTTAATCTTACTGAGTATACCTTACATGTTATGCATTGCTTTTCTTTTGCTGCTCTCAGAATTCTCTCTTTGTCTTTGGCATTTGACATTCTGATTAGTATGTGTCTTGGACTTGGTCTATTAAGATTTATTCATAAAGGAATAAATTGTGCATCTTGGATATGGATATCTATGTTCATCAATAGAGTTGGGAAACTTTCTACCATTATTTATTAAAATATTTATTCTGCTCCTTTTCCCTTCTCTTCTCCTTCTAGGACATCCATGACACATATGTTTGCACATCTCTTGCTTTCATTTAGTTCCCTGAAATCTTGATCAATTTTTTTCATTCTTTTCTTCATCTGTTTTTCTGTATATTTGCTTTCAGAGGCCATGTCTTCAAGCTCACCAATACTTTCTTCTGCCTTCTCAAACCTGCTCTTATATGACTTCAGTATATTTTTATTTCATTTATTGCACCTTTCATTCCCATAAGATCTGTTAGTTTTCCATGTATTCTTTCAAATTCTTTGTTGTGCTCATCCAATGTCTTCTTAATATCCTTAATCTTTTTAACCATCTCATTGAATTTATTAAGGAGATTTGTTTGAACATCTATGGATTGTAAATTTTTTTTGATGTCTTGGCATCTTGCTTACTAGATGTGTTTGTTCTGGGTGAAGTTTTTCTCTCTATTTTAGGGCTTTCTTGCACTTTCTTCCTTGCTGGTCGTGTAATAAGAGCTTAGGATGTAGTTGGTGCTGTATGCAGTGGAGGTTGAAGCTACCCATGCTGCCCCAGGGATGGATGGAGCTTCTCCCACTTTTCTCCTTTGTCAGGGCTAGGGACAGAGCCACAGCTGTGTGTGGCAATCCAAGTCAATCAGGTCAATACTCTCTGTAGTTGCTGAGAGAGACTAATGAAGATTCATAGCCTATCTTCCTCTGCTTGGCACAGAGATGGAGCTGCAGGTGTGGGCAGCAATCTATGCTGTGCAGTCCAAAATGACCACAGTTGCCCAGGCAGACTGACATAGCACTGCTCCCCTCACCAGGGGTGGGATTGGACCCTCTAGACTGCCCAACAGTCTAATTGCTGTGGGTCTAATGTGTCTTCAGTTGCCCTGAGAGGCTGAGGGAGTACTGTCCCTTTTGCCCTTTAGGGGGTAGGAATGGAACCACCGATGCCCAACAGTTCAGGCCATATAGGCCAAAAGTGCCTGCTGTTGCCCAGAAAGGCTGAGGAAACACAGCTTGCTCCCCTTCTACCTTACTTGGGGTCAGAGATGGAACTATAGGCATTTGGTTATTCAGTCTTTGTGGGCCAAAACATCTGCAGTTACCCAGAGAAGCTGAGGAAAGACAGCTCCCCTCTTATCCTATTGGGATGTGGGGGTAGAGCTACAGGTGCCAAAGTATCCAGTCTGTGTGTGCTGAAAGTGACTGCAGTTGCCCAGAGAGGCTGAGGAAACACAGTTCCTCTCCTATCTTACTGGGGTGCAGGGATGGTGTCCCAGGTGTCTGCTATTCAGTCTGTGCTGGACACATATAACTGCAGTTACTCAGAGAGTCTGGTGCAGGTCCTGCCAGCTACTTCCCTGCCAGTGGTGGGGCTGGAGCCTTAGGCTAGGACTACAGATTCATCTGGATGGAAAGAAGCCAGTCCCTACCATCACTGTGATTTTTCAATCAGCCCCATTTCCCCTCATGCCAGGGGTGAAGTCAAAATGGTAACTACCAACCTCTTTCCAACTTGGACAGGTTCAGACTTTAGCTGTTCTAAAGTTATACTTTAGCCCACTGAATTTACAAATCAGTAGCTGAAGTTGGTGGCCAACTGTCTCTTCCTCCAATGTTTTTGGGAAATGGAGCTTCCAATGCCATCCATAGAGTAGCTCCTGAGGGAGCTTGCACCGACAGAGTAGGATGAGCACAGGCCTCCATGCCCTGGTTTGTAGTTTCCCAGATAGGCTGGTGCAGGTCCCCCCAGCTTCCCTGCTGAAGGTGAGGCTGGGGCTTAGACTAGGGTTGCAATCCAATCTGGGTAGTAAGAAGCCAGTCCCTACTGTCACAGTGATTTTCAATCAGCCCCACTTCCCATCATGCCAGGGGTAGAGTCAAAATGGTGTTTATCAGCCTCTTTCTGACTTGGACAAGTTCAAACTTCAGCTGTTCTTAGGATTATACTTTTGCCCACTGAATTTAGTAAGTGAAGTTGGTGCCCAAACAATTCTCTTCCTTCTCTGTTTTTGGGAAAAGGAGCTTCTAATTCCAGCCATGGAATATCTGCGGAGGCAGTTTCCACTGCTAGTGGAGGATGGGCATTGGCTTCTGCAGCGTGGAGCTCTCTACTCATGAATCTTCTCTGCAGATGGGCAGTCTCCACCTTCCATTCTTTCAAAGATATTGCAGGATGCTCTTCTGGTTTCCTGGAGTCCCCCAAAAATGTTTTAGATAGCTCTCGGTGATGACTAATTGCCCTGTAGCATGAGCTGACTCTTAGAGTTCCTTATTCTGCCACCATCTTTGTTGTCTCTGTGGTATTGGGACGTTTTTAAATCTTTATTTGTGATTTGTTTGTTGAGGTCTTCATTTATACTAGAGTTAGTGTAGGTTGTTCATATGTTTACAGTAATTTAGTAAGGTGTCTAGTTTCTTTGGCTTATAGTTGTCATAATATCCTCTTATGATCTCCCTTATTTCTGTGGGGTCAGTGGCAATGTCCACCTCTCATTTCTGATTTTATTTATTTGCATCTTTTCTCTATTTTACTATATCAGTTTAGCTAATGGTTGGTAGATTTTGTTGCTCTTTTCAAAGAAACAACTTTTGGTTTTCTGATTCTTTCTATTGTTTTATTCTCAATTTCATTTATTTCTGCTCTAATCTTTGTTATTTCTTCCCTTCAGCTTGGCTGGAATTAGTTTGCTGCTCTTTTTAGAGTTCCTCCACATGTGCAGTAAAGGTCTTCAATTTTAGATCTTTCTTATTTTTTAATGTAAGTATTGAGGGATACAAATTTCCCTTTCAGCATGGCCTTTGTGGTGCCCTATAAGTTTTTGTTTTGTTTTGTTTTTTAAAGAGGTTTGTAATAAATTTATTAGCAAAAACTTACAATTTTCATGATCTTAAAGATTTAATACATATAATGCTAATTTCTTTTATTAGAATCTTATAAACCTAAGAAGATTACATTCAATTTAAATAAAATTGAAGCCATTATAGTTTATGCAAGAATTGTTCTTTTTTTTCTTCCTTCACAGGAGGCTAAAACTTTTTTTCTTAATAACATTCTAAAATTGTTAATAACCTTAAAAACATATTGACTGCAATGTTCTGGAATATATTGTAATTGTTTAATTTGTTTAATGATAATTTAGAAAAGAATTTCCATAGCTTTCAAGGACATTTTCATAACTACTGAAATTTGGATATTGTAGATTGACTGTCATCTCAAAAGTTGTTAAATTTTAATTAGAGAATTACAGGACAGATTATACAAAACAATATTTATTCTATAATATCCATTCTATCCCTATTATTTTGATTTCCAGACCTAGTAGACAGAATTCTAGGCTAAATTCATATCTCCCCTATCTTTCCACACTCATCCAATCCCCTTAGTTTCCTAGTACAGCTTTTTTAAAAAAATTTTTAGAAGATACTTAGATTACATAAATGTTACACAAAAAACATAGGGATTCCCACATGCCCCATGTCCCACACCTCCCACTACCTCCCACATAAACATCCTTCATTAGTGTGGCACATTAATTGCAATTGATTAACACATCCTGGGGTTTTGCCATTAAGCACGGACCATAGTTCACATTGTAGACCACACTCTTTCCCACACAGTTCTGCATGTTATGTGATGATATAATATGGTCTATATTTGTCATTGCAATGTCACTCATGACTATTCCCAAGTCCTGAAAAAGCCCCGGTATTAACAACTGCTTTTCCCTGTCCCTGCCCCCAGAGCCTCCAGTGGCCACTGGCTCCACATCAATGTTGTAATTTCTTCCATTGCTTGAATCACAATATGTCTATAATAAAATACCAGTAAGTCCACTCTAGTCCATAGCTCTTCCCCTATTCCTGAGGAGTCTGGGATGGTGATGTCCACTCCACCTCCAATTGAGAGGGAACTTATATTCCATGGGGAAGATGGATGGGACTATCCTACCTGCAGCTGCAGACTCTCTCCATTCCCTGCCAGTTGTCCATCGTCATCTCCCTGCCAGTTGTCCTGGACAAGTCCAATGAGCTGTAGAGTAGGAGTTGCAGCTCTACCGAAGTTCTGGGCCCAGCTTGCACATGGACAGCCCCAAAACTCAAGTCTCTGGATGTAAACCTACAAAGTCCAGCACCAAGTATAGGTTTGAATAGAAGGGACAGATGAGCCATATGCAGAGAAACATAGTTGAGTCCAATTCTGTAACTCTCAGGAGCACAAACTCTAAAGTAGGGCCCATTGGCAAGGTACCAAACTCCAGAGCTATCCACCCTGACCATAAGACCTGGGTGTCTCCAGAGCCCTCAGGAGCCCCACATTTGGGGTGATATCCACTTTGGCAGCCTATGAGATCCTACTGAGATGTGCATAAACATTACCTCTGGGATGACCTCCTGACTCAATTTGAAGTCTCTTAGCCATATAAACTCATTTGTCTTTACCTTTTCCCCCTTTTATTTGAGGTCTTTTTCCAGTCACATTGCCAGTTGACACTTGGTAGCAATCCCTCGTTGCCAGGGAGGCTCATCCCTGGGAGTCATGTCCCACACTGGAAGGACAGTAATGCATTCATATGCTGAGTTTGGCTTAGAGAGAGGCCATATTTGAGCAATAAGTAGGCTCTCAGGAGGCAACTCTTAGGCACCCCATAACAATAGGCTGTTTAAATTTCAAGAGCAAAGACTCATAAGCCTAGTCATTAATATCAAGGGCCCATCAGAGGATCATCCTACTTTGCCAGTCACTGCCCCTGCACTTGGGGGACTTTTGCTGCTCCCTTAGATAATGTGGCAGAGCTCTCCAGGATGGGAATTCAGTATTCTCTCATTTATTGAGTGATTCTCCACCCACTTTGACAATGTCCCATGAACATTTGAATGTATTTATATACCTTATATGTATGCTCAAGTGAACTTCCTCGCATGCATCCCCCATCCCTGACACCCCACACCAATGATCCTCCCCCACCCCAGTTGTAACCCTTCTGTGATCCAAAGATTCTTCAAAGATGAAGCCATTACAGTAGTTGAATAAAATTAATAGGAAAATGAAATAATAATGATAAGTTTAAATGTAAGAGATAAAATACATAAAGATTTGAAAAAAAAAGCTAAAACTAAAATTAAATTAAAAGATTGGTATATTTTAAAAATGAAAAATATAAAAAGATTTTTTTTGGATATTTTGACTTTTATCACTGCTATATCTGGTGTCCAGTCTGTGCTGTGGCACCTTCCCCCTCTCATTTCCCAGTGTCTCAATATCCCCATAAGTTTGTATATGTTGTATTTTCATTTTCATTCATCATGAGATATTTACTTATTTCTCTTGCAATTTCTTCTTTGACCTACTAAATATTTAAGAGTGTATTGTTAAATCTCCATATATTTGTGATATTTCCCTTTTTTCTCCATTAGTGATTTCCGGTTTCATTCCATTTTCATCAGAGCAAGTGTTTTGTATAATATCAATCTATTTAAATTTATTGAGTCCTGTCTTGTGACCCAATATATGGTCTATTCTAGAGAAGGATCCATGAGTATTTGAAAAGAACGTATATCCTGCTGCTTTCGGGTGTTAATGCTCTCAAAATGTCTGTTAGGTCTAGTTCATTTATCATATTATTCAGGCTTTCTGTTTCTTTATTTATCCTCTGTCCAGATCTTCTATCCAATACTGAGAGTGGTGTATTGAAGTCTCCAGCTATTATTGTAGAGACATCTATTTTGCTTCATTGTATCCTGGGGCACCCAGGTAGTTGCATAAGTATTTAGTATAATTATTTCTTCTTGGTGAATTTCCCCTTTTATTATTATTTTATTTTATTCTTCATCCTTTATAACAATTGTGAATTTAAAATCTACTTTGTCTAATATTAATATCGCTTCTCCAAATCTTTTTTGGTTACTACTTGCGTGGAATACTTTTTTCCCCCAACTTTTCATTTTCAGTCTGGTTGTATCCTATGTCTGAGGTGAATCTCTTATAGATAGCATATAGAAGGCTCATGTTTTTATTTTGCCCATTCTATCAGTCTATGTCTTTTGATTGGGACATTCAAGCCATTAATATTCAATGTTATTACTGTAAAGGCATTACTTGCTTTGTCTATTTTATCCTGTGGCTTTCTGTTATCATAATTTACTATTGTCTGTTCTTTTACACTTTAATTTACCCTTCTTAATAATCTTCATTTCTATACTCTTCTCCAAGGCTCTCTCACCCTTGTTTTTTTTCTTTCAGGCTGCAGCCCTACCTTTATGATCTCTTGTAATTCTGGTCTTTTGGTCAATTATTGTCTGGTTTTTTTTTTGTTTTTGTCTGTGAAGACTTTAAACTTATCCTCATTTTTGAAGAACAGTTTTGCTGGATACAGAATTCTTGGCTGGAAAGTTTTCTCTTTCAGTAGCTTCAATACATCATACCACTGACTTCCTGCCTCCATGGTGTCTCATGAGAGGTTGACACATAATATTATTGAGATTTCCTTGTATTTAATGCTTTACTTTTCTCTTACTGCTTTCAGAGTCCTTTCTTCATCTCTGATATTTGTCATTCTAAATAGTAGGTGTCTCAGTGAAGGTCTATTTGGATTTACTCTCTTTGGGGTATGTTGTTCTCTTGGATATTGATAAATACGTCTTTCACAACATTTGTGAAATTTTTGGTCATTATTTCCTCACATATTCTGTCTGCTTCTTTTCCATTCTCTTCCCCTTCTCAGACACTGATAACACATATGTTTGTGCATTTTGCATTGTCATTCAATTCCCCGAGACCCTGTTCCATTTATTTCCATTCTTTTATCTCTCTGTTCTCCTGTCTTTTCACATTCTGATATTCTGTTCTTTTTATTCTTTTTTTTCTTTTATTTTGATGTTCTCTTCTTGTTATCACTAATTCCGTCTTTGATCAATTCAAATCTGCTGACCAGTTAATAAGCTACTGTAATATTTCAGACAAGAGAGTATATTCATGTGGAGTAGGGTGGGAGAGTTAGAGTCTTTGAGAAACAGATTTAGAATTTTGTAGAGATTACAATATTTGCTGATTATTACAAGAGAAAGAATCAAAGATCACTCCAAGGTTATTGGTCTGAACAACTAGAATAATGGAGTTACCATTTACAATAGAAGTGTTGATTGAAGGAGGGGAAGTAAGAGCCTGATTTTGAACATGTTTAGTTTGAAAAGGCAATTGGATGTATGAGTCTGGTTAATATGATTAAGAGTCATGAGTGAATAAATATTATGTAAAGAACATTTCAGTTCACCTAGGGAGTAAGAGTGGAGAAAGAAGAGAAGAGAATTAAACACTGAGGACAAGGGTATTCCAAGATTTAAAAATAAGAAAGAGACAGAAGACTTAGAAAAGGAAATAAAAGGTACAGCCAATGAAGTAGGAGCAGGGAAAAGAGAAAATATAAAGAGCCAGACACAAAGAGAAGTAAAGAGTTAAAATAGATGGGTGTGTACTTTATTTTTTAATGTTGATGATGCATTGAGTGAGTTGAAGACTGAGAATGGGTCATGAGATAAAGCATTATAGAAGTCACTGGGGACCATGAAAAGGGTAATTTCAGTGGATGGTAGAGACAGGAAAGTGTTCAAGAGAGAATGAGAGGAGAGAATTGTGGACACTCCATAATGAGGGCATTATTATTTTCTCATTTATATTTTTAGGAATTATTTCAAGACTAGAGAATTGGCACTGATTTGAAAAAATATGATCTCGTGTCCTGCTATGATAACAAATTCTTATTCTAGTAGTTTTTCCTTTAATTTCTTTTTCTTAAGGCCTATTGAGTTTTCTAAGTATAAAATCATATCATCTACAAACAAAACCAAACAAAAACTTCCCTTTCTCTATTTCCTACATGTTTGACCATTTTATTTTCTTATTGCATTAAACAGAATCTACAAAAAGTGTTAAATAAAAATAATGATAGTGTATACATATGCCATCTTGTTTAATCTGTATCTCTAATCACTTCTCCTCATAGAACTGGGCTGGTAAATTAGTTATTTTTAATAAACTTTATTTTTATGAACAGTTTTTGATTTATACAAAAATTGGGAAAAGTTCCCATATATCTCATACTCTGTTTTCCCTAATATTAACATCTTACATTAGCTTTTTGAACCCAAGGAATATCTCAGTGCAGTCACACGTAGAGTCCTTAAAGACCCATTCAATGAAAATGGAAAAAAATTATATGATAGTCCAAAATAAACCCTCATATGATTAAGGAATTGGGTTTTGGGGAACTAACTGTATCAGAATTTGTAGGACAATGAAAGCCTGGTATATTGATAGCCTAGTATATTGAAAGCCTGGTATATTGATTGACAGTGATGATATCTGGAACTCATGAGCATTCCTAACCAATCAACTGACCTTTTCCCAAACATTCACTTAAACAACATCTGGGATCCCATATTAAAAGTTCACCATCACATGAGTTTTCCAAGTCAGAAGCTGGAGCTTGGCTAATTTAATTCATTTATTTTTTCAGAAAGTATAGGTAACTAGTCTAGACAGACCCTGAAGGATCCTAGCACTTCCTTGTCTCTCCCCTCTGCCCAGAACCCTTCGACATATCCTAGGTAGATATGGTGTAGTTTAGAGACTAGGAAATGGATAATGTAAACATGTAAGTACTCATAGTGTTGACTTGTGACTGGAGCATTCAAGGTTTGAGAACTCTCACCTTCCAGATGCTCCCATCCTTTGAGAAAACCAGCAAGAGAGATGAAAGGTTATGTTATCCAGGCTCTGTGTCTGTCCTTCCTGACTGAAATTAAATTTCTTTCTACCCATGCTTCACCGTCTCAGTTGCATAACCTCCTCTCCTGTCTTTTTATCTGTCCTTCCCACTTGTGTTGTGTTCCCTCCCGTATCTCTCTGTCTTCATATTTGGGACCATACTCTTCAGCCCCTCTACTGGCTTTTTCACCTAGCACCAACATCAAATTCAGAAGCCTGTGAGTATTATCTGACTGTGGAAATGGTGGTGGTGATTGAGGGGATTTGGGGAGGCAGAGACAGACAATGGAAAAGTTCCTTGTGATAGGCATAATAATGGCTATGCAAAGAGACGATAATCCTTGGAACCTGTGAACAAATGAATTTAAAGTAAATCATCCTGGATTATCTGAGTGAGCCCAAAGTAATCAATTTGGCTTAAAAGTGGAACCTTAAAAGTGAAAGTGAGAGGCAGAAGAGGGAGATATAATTATAGAGGATATCAGTGTGATTCAAATTGAGAAGGACACAACTGGCTATTGCTACCTTTGAAAATGGAAGAGAGCCATGAACTAAGGAATGTAAGCAGGCTCTGGAAGCTGGAAAAAGCAGGGAAATGGTTTCTCCTCTAGAGCCTCCAGAAAGGAATACAGTACTACCAAAACATTGAGTTTAGCCCAGGGAAATTAATATAGACTTCTGACCTACAGAACTGTAAGATAAGATAATAAGTTTGTGTTGCTTTAGGCCACTACATTTATGATATTTGTTAGGGCAGCTATAGAAAACTAATTCAGTCTTCCAGCACTAAGAGTAAAACTCATGGAGAGCAGAGAATGGAGGAGAACTAACAAGTTAGGATGAATTCAGTCTTAGAACAAGGCAAAGAGAAGTCAAAAGTAGTCTGAATTAATAAGATACCTGTGTGCAAATGTGCTCTGTAAGTGTGGGTATGTATGTGTATGTGTGTGTATATAGTTTTGGTTCTGAAGTTATGTTTGTGCTTATCTGACAAATTTTAATTTTAGCACTCTCCCTGATGTTTTCTATTCTCAGACTCCACTGGCTGAAATACTCTATATCCCTCTCCTAACTCCAGACATTCATAACTATGTCAAATGATTTATATCTATTTAGTCTAATTCTGTAGTAAGCTAAAATATTGCTTCCTCGGGGAATCCTCCCTTCTACTTCCAGATTGCAGTATACTACTATAGTCCTCTGTAATTATCTTGTCATCTTTTTGTATATTAATAAAATAATTACCGATAATTTATACCTATATATATTATATTGGTAATATATTTTAACAATAATAAATTATTATAATATCATAAACATTTATACTCATATACATAAATTCATACTTAGACTTTAAGTTTCATAAGAGAAGAAATAACAATGTTTTACATGCTGTTATGTCCCTAAGACCTAACACAAAGCTTGAATCATGTTTTAAAACTTGGGTTATTTTTGGTTGACTATATAGTAACCATATGTGTGGTTCTAAGTGAATATTGTATATGATTTTCTATGTATCTCTAATTTGAATTTCAATCTAAGAATTAATGAGTCTAATTTTTACTACAAATTCAAATTAACACTGAATTAAACTTTAGTGTTATGTTCATTATAGCAGAGATTTACCACTCCTATGTATAGGACATACAGATATATATATATATATGCATATATCTAATTCTAAGGTTATAATTTTTGCTGTACCATGAAATTGGTGTAACCTTGGACAAATCACCTCCATGAGTCTGTGCTCTTGTACAATGGAGATCAATGTATCTGCCCATGGTGCTAGCGAAAATTATTATGAAGATCAAAACGAGATAACTGCAAAAGTGCTGTGTAAATCTAGAAGTTCTCTAGAACTAATATGGAGGACTCTGGGAAGCTTCCCCAGCATAACTATTCCCATATTTTTTTATGAGCTCCAAATGGGACACAGTGAGAGATTTTTATATGAAACAGTGAAATTAAGTACAGAATTACAGCCTTGAAATATCAACTTTTTACTAAGGCTGTTTTTAGTGCTTATTCTATGTGCAATCTATGACTTCTTCCACTTTGGAAGGAGTAGGAGAGAACACTTGTCTTAGGGAATTCTCAGTCATTAGAAAAAAAGACCATCTACCTAGGAAATAGAATGCAAGAAAATAAGCAAGAAGATGAAGCAAAATGCAATACAATCGTCTGATAATTTGTTTGGTAAAGTGATAGAGCTGTGGTTGTACAGACAGGGGAGTAAACTCCATGGTTCAGTGATACTGGAGGTTTTCTGGAGATGTTAGTTAGCAATTGTAAGGATATGAGCAATGATTAGAATTCAGACATACCACAAGAAGACAAGACTGCATTAATGGAAAAGGTAACAATACACTTAATGAGAAATAGGATGATGAAGAAAGATGTGGAGGCTTATATGCATACCTTTTAGGGAATAATTTCAGACACATTCACACAGGTAGAACAAAGTTATATAGGGAAGGTATTGACTGTCAAGCAGGACAATAAAATATATTCTGTAAGCATAAGGAGAACAATTACATGCTTTTAAAACATGGCTGAGAGTAACTTTATAATTTCATATTTTCATAAGATAAATCTGGTAGAACACTGATGTGGAGATAAAGGCTTGCAAGATATTAGAAGAATTAGGACACTTATTCTATAGAGAAATATTCTATAGGGAATGGAGGAGGAAGAATCAGGATTCTTATTCTATAGTTCCAATTAATGATCAGGATGGCTTGAATAGGTGAAACAGTGGAGAAGAAACATACTAGACAGATAAAAGAAGGTTTCAAACAACAGATTTTGCAGATGAGATAGAGGGAATGAAGGAGGAGGAAGAGTCTCAGTCAAACCTTAGACTTTCATGCTCCAGTCCTGAGAGGAAAATAACTATTTTACAGAGTAAGGTAACTCAACTGAGAATTTGGTTCACAGAAGGAGATAATGATTCTTGGAGAATTGGTGATGAGTTGATAGTGGAATATTTCAGTGGAAGTTTTCTTCCAGGTATTGAAAAAATGGAGACAAGTACCAGGCAGTAGTAGATTGGCTTATCAGAGCCCTAATATGTTCACATCAAGAATGCAGATTTGTTAGTTCACACTGGTCCCTTTTATTTCTTTGAATGGATAACTTAATGGAGATATTACTGAACTTCATGACAGATGGGATGTTCAAGACTTGCATCATTGAGAATTCTCAGACTGAGTTACTTAATAAAGGCAAGACCATCCTGGAGTTTTGGTTGACAACAGCAGCCCAATACACCAAAGATCATGGATTTGCTGAGACATGGTCTCTATATACTGACAATACAGTATGGTGATGTTATCTTCCATAGTTGGGCAATAGTTGGTTTACTTGAAGTTTTTTGTCTGCCTTTGATGAATTCTATAGAGATTGTGATAAGAGGAAAGTAGTATTTCTCCTATTGCTTCTGTGATGGGAAGGAAGGATCCTAGCTGTGGAAAAGACTCAGGGAATTCATGGCCAGTCAGTCTCAGGAATCAATTGCCATATTTTGTCCTCAGGGAATGACTATCACCATGGTGGCCACATTGAATTTCAGCAGTTTCAATCCAGGACCCTTTATTCTGGTAGGGATTCCAGGGCTGGAACAGTTCCACATTTGGATTGGGATTCCCTTCTTTGCCATCTGCTTCATGGCCAATGCAGGTAATGGCATCCTTCTTTATCTCAAAATGATGGACCACAGCCTCCATGAACCCATGTTCTTCTTCCTTTCTATGCTGGCCTCTGCAGACCTCATCTTATGCACACCATGTGTCCCCAAAACCCTTGGCATATTTTGGTTTGGTGCTCAGGAAATCACATTCCCTGGCTGCCTCAATCAGTTGTTCTTTATCCACTTCACCTTTTTCTTTGACCCAGCAATCTTGTCGGCCATGGCATTTGATCATTACATGGCAATTTCTTCCCCCCTTACAATACCCTAGTGTCCTAACACCTAGAACAATTGTCAAGATCATGGTGGGTATTGTCAGTTGGAGCTTCAGTGTCATGGTGCCTGTTGTTTTCCTGGTAAAGTGTTTACCGTTCTGCAGGACACGCCTCATCCCTCACACATACTGTGAGCATATAGGTATGGCCAGGCTATCCTGTGCTGATATCTCCATCAACATCTGGTATGGATTTGCTGTGCTTTTAATGACTGTATTCTCAGACATGATTCTCATTATTATTTCCTACACTCATTCTTCATGCTGTCTTCCATCTTCCATCCAGAGATGCCCACCAGAAGGCCCTCAGTACCTGTGGCTCCCATGTTACTATTATTCTCATATTCTACACACCAGCCATGTTCTCTGTCCTTACTCATTGCTTTGGCCACAATATCTCTCGCACCTTTCATACCATGTTTGCCAACCTCTATGTGGCCAACCCTCCTGCACTCAATCCCATCATTTATGGAGTGAAGACAAAACAGATTAGGGATAAAGTTATCCTTCTATTCCTTCCTAAAGGGATCAGTGATCTGGGGATGAGAAATGGAGAGATGGATTGTGTGAAATCAAAAAACCATACTGATTTAATCGAATTTCTCATGTAAATCAGCAGTAGAAAACCCTTGAATGATGGAGGAAATTCCTATGTATTTCAAGATCTCAACTCCGGTAGAGAAACTCTTAGTTGAAATTAGAAGAGTTAAGAGGCAAGAGGGGTAAGGATTTTTCAAGTCTCAAGAAAACCATAGGAATCAGATGGAAACATCCTAATGTTGAGCCATCAAAAACACTTTCACCTTCCTTTGGTCCTTTGTCCTGTTTCAATATCCTCCTTTTAAAATAAAGGAAGTAATAGTTCTAAACTCATAGGTTTGCTATGAGGATAAACATATTTAGCACATAGTAAACCCAGGAATTCAGTAATCATTTGTATGCTGAAGATTCACAAGACTAAAGTTCTACCCAAATTCCTTGTTTGTTCCACCCAAACATCTCTCATAAAGAAAAAAAAAAAAAAAAAGAGGCCAAAACATTACTTGTCTGTTCCATATAGCCAACTCTCTATATTATATCACCCTTGAATATTCTATTGAGACTTCAAAATCAACATGAACACAAATATTACCATCTTATCCCTTTCCCTTCCCTGTAATCATTCTCTATCTCATTAAGTGGTAAAAACTTCAACAAGTTTCTCATGCCAAAGCCTATTCTTATTCATTTATTTTGTTTATTTAAGAATTCAATTATTATTCATTTAGTCTTTTGATTTTCTCTTGAATTCATTCACATGGTTCACATTAAAACACCCTGCTCCAGATACCACTGTCTCTCACCGGATATTTTCAACAGCTCATTTAGGAACTTACTACCTTCAATCTTTCCTCTTTCCCATACATTTTCTAACCTGCAAGTGAAGAGGTCTTATCTAGTTGTTCTAGGTCCAACCTAGTTCATGACACTCCTCTATTTAAACACCTTGAACAGTTACCCATTTTCCTGAAGCCCAAATTCCCTAACATGGCTTCAAAGCCTTTTATAGCATTACTAGTGCTAGTGAATCATTGTTTGGTGTCCAATGTCCCCAACTCTCCCCTTTCCTCACAGACCTTCCCTCACACATTCTTTATGTCATAACCGCCATACACTCCTTTTGGTTTTCAAAATAACGAAACAAAAACTATGTTCCCTTTCCCCTTTCAGCCTTCATACATGCTATTTCCTCTGTGTTGAATCTGAAACTTAGTTTGAACTTGGGTAGGGGTGAGAATGAAGGGAAATGGTTTCTCAAACCCTTTTTAAAAAGTACATTTTTCTACTTTACACCCACTATGACCACTATAATTTTTAAAAAAGAATAATAACTGTTGCTGAAGATGTGGAAAACATGGAATCCTTATATATTGCTAGTAGGAATGTATGGAAATCAGTTCTTCAAAAAGTTCCTCAAAAAGTTAAACATAGAATTACTATATGCCTGCAATTTTACTCCTAGGTATCTACCCCAAATAATTAAAAGCACATTGTAGCGTCTGTAATTATGAATTCCAAAAATTCAATTGGATCATGCTTGTAAACTGATCTGTTAATCTGGGCATGATTAAGGTATGATTAGGGCATTGACTGGGCCATGTCAGTAGGGCTTTGAGCCCCACCCTTGGTGGGTGGGGGAATCAAATATAAAAGGCAAGGCAAAGGACAGAGGAAGCAGTTTTTGAGAAGCAGTTTTGATGTTAGAGAGAAGGCCCCAGGAGAAGAGAACTGAGCCATTCGCCTGATAGTCTATAGCTGACCTTGTGGAGGAACCAGAAATGCTAAGCCCAGAGAGAAACGCAGCCCTGGAAGAGAGGAACCCAAGAAGCCTGAACCCTGGCAAATGTCGGCAGCTGTCTTGCTCCAACAGGTGGCAATGGACTTTAGTGAGAGAAGAAACTTAACACTTTATGGCCTGGTATCTACCCCAAATAAATACCCTTTATAAAGACCAATCCATTTTTGGTATTTCACATTAGCACCCCTTTGGCTGACTAATACACACATATTCAAATAAAGACTTGGACACAAATTTTCATAACAACAGTATTTACAATAGCCAAAAGGTGAAAAAAACAAACAAACAAATATCCATCAACTGGTGATTGGACAATTTGTTATATATCTATACAATGGAAGGTTATTCAGCTATAGAAAGTGATGAAGCACTGTTACATTCTATAACATGAATGAACTTCACAAACATGTGAATGGAAAAAAGCCAGACACATTTATATGGACTATCTACAATGTGTAAATCCAAAAAAGATAGGAAATAGATTACTGGTTGTCAGGGAATTAGGGGAATGGGGAGTGACTGCTTAATGGGTATGGGATTTCCTTTTGGAGTGATGAAATGTGTTGGAACTAAATGGAGGTGATGAATATATAATGTTGTGAAGGTACTAAAAGCCACTGAACTGAGAGCACTTTGATTTTAGGTCCTGTGAATTTTACCTCAGTTGAAAATAAATGTACTTTGTTAATCTGATCAAAAGTTCTCATGAATATTATTACATGAAGTAGAAAAGGTAATCTGAAATATGTAATTGAAATAACAGTAATTGAAACAGACTGAAAAACATAGAAGAAGGTAGTAAAAGGGAGGGAACATTTTCATATGGATGCACCCCAACTTCACAGAGAGGCAAACAGATATACCTTAATGGTCCAGAGCTGCATACGGATCTAGTCTCACCATTGGTGACTACACTTGAGCATGGAATTATTTACTCGCTTATCTCAAACTGTATGATGTGTAAGTGTACTTATACTTGAGGGATCAATTTAGACATCACTGCCTCAGGAAGCCTTTCCTGATCCTCAAATTATGTCGGCAGATTTCCTCAATTGTCATTCCTGTAACACTCAGTACAGGGCTTATCACCAGGTCTCCAATTGTATTTTAATTGAGTATTTTATTATTTGTCTCACCTATCCTGTGAATCCTGTGAGGTAGTGATCATACATTGTTATTTTACTATTTAATATCTTTAGCTTAACACAGTTCTTGCCACATGTTATAAGAAAAATTAATATTTGTTGATTGAATATGTGAGTAAGCATGATTCTGATGAATTTTCTCAAATGTTTCAATGGAGACTTCAATTTGGAGAAGCAGCTCCTATCCATCTTCTGTTGCATATCACTTCACGACATTCAGGATACTTACTGTGTTAGTATTCTCTGTATTTTGTCTAATTGACTCATTAGACATTTGTAGCACCAATAGAAAAAAAAAAACAGAGTGATTTTAAAAAGTTCCCAAATTGTTTGGTCAGATGCTATGCAACATGTAAATTATCTCCTCATTAAAAGGGTAGAAGAGATTGGTCATGGAACTATCTGGACCTAGAACTTTCTTTTTATTTCATATTTTAGAATTACTTTTCCTCCTTTTTTTCCTGCTCAATTAAGGGTATGTAAACCTGTTGTTTTTGCTAATCTAATGATTTCCTAAGCTGTATATTTAAAATTTGTTGACTTCTAAAATCAGTTTTTCTAATTGTCAGTGTTTAATTAGATGAAAATTCTCAAAATTTGAAGTTAGCATTTTTTAAAAATTTCTTAATTTCAGTGTAGATGAACTTTTATTTCTAATATATATTGTGGTGTTGTGATTCTTACTTTCTATTTTTTTACATTTACTTCATGAGATCTTAATGAATTGCCCCTTTGCTGTAGGGAATGCCTAATTTTGAAAACTGTGAGTTCTCTTATCCATTCTTTTCATGGCATTTCCACTGCCCTTGTCCTAATACTCTGACAGAGTCAGGGTTATAAAAGGTTTATAATGAGTATAGATTTCTGTTCCAAAACTCCTGGCTTAGAATCCTCTTTTTGTAAATGGAAGGGCTTGGCAGAAACAGTTTAGACATGTGGGAATATGGGAAGGAGATTATGAGAGAAAATGCTTTCCAAAACAGTGACGGGTGGGAAAAGCACATGAATATTGGGGAATATAGTACTTGCCCATCATACTTCTGCCTTGTCATTCTACTCCTTAATTTCTGGTGTTGGGCAGCCTCCTCTAGGGCTTTGGTAGTTCAGCCACTATGTGCTTGAGATTTGTCACACATCTAGCAAAGGAGCCTTGCCATCTTCTTGACAATAAATCCAGAGTTTCTGTTTGTAGGGCTGACATCCACCTCCTTTATTCCTTCCTCAGGGCCCAATCCAAACTCCCTGACTCTCCAATATTTTGATGATATGCAAATTAAGCTAAAGAGTCTCATGCTTGGAAATCTGGAGATAAAAATTCCTTGTGATCCTCTTGAGTTCACCCAAACTTGGTTTATGCAGTGTCAGCAGAAGCTGTGTCTGTAGCCCATGATCATGGGCCCAAGAGCTCCAGGAATAAGGAAAGATCACTCACTGTCTGTGTATTTTCCACCAGCTTCACTGAGGCCACTGCAGCTGTTCCTCTAGATCTGTGCTTTGTCTTTCTGATTTGGGACACAACCAAGGAAACCAGTGTGGCAGGGAGGGAAAAAATGATTGCTAGAAAACACTAGTATGAACAGGGAAGCTGGCTGTCCAGGAATGGAACACAAATTAATGTATGAATAAATAAGGGACAATCTGAAAGGGAGCAGAGAACCAGGAAGGGCATTTCAGTTCCCTTATATGAAGACTTTCCTTTCAAATCTCATATTTATTCCAAACTCAAAACTGTCACCAAACTTAACTCTTCTCAGACCAAGGTCTATGACAACCCCATTTTCACATTGTACAAAAAGACAAACTAAAGGATCCTCAAATGAGAGGGTTTTTTTGAGTGTGATTCACCATCTATCCCACCATTTCAATTTCATTCCAACAGATACAATCTCAACTTAGATTTTCAGAACTTCAAAACAGAATTTACAGGAGAGTGGATGTTGGTCAAGCAGTTGAGTGCCTGCTTCTCACATGGGAGATGTCAGGTTTGATTTCCAGTGCCTCCTAAAAACAAAAAACCAAACAACAAGCAAACAAATGAAAAAACCAACTCAGGGGAGCTAATGTGGCTCAGTGGTTGAGTGCCAGCTTCCCACATAGGAGGTCTGGGAATCAATCTCTGGGCCTGGTACCTCAAAAAAAAAAAAAAATTACAATCATTTTGATCATCTCACTCATTTTCTTTTCAATCTAAATCATCCTTCAATAGACCATGAAAATCACAAATATTTTCCAGTAAGAAAACCTGTTGCTCTTGTCCTCACACTCAGCTACTCAGGAAACAATACAAAAAAATTATTTAAAGCAATGATAAAAATAATAAAGGCAGTAATTTTTACCACCAATGATAAGCTCTTTGGCTCTGCTCTTGTAGGTAACGGGGAGTGATAAAACTGGTTTAAGTTGGGTTATCTTTTCTCTGCCCTCTGAGAAGAGGAGACACAGGGTTCTGTTCATCTTGTTTCTTAGATTCCAAGCATCAGCATGAAATGGGGGAAAGGAAAATGAGAAAATAAATCTGAATATGAAATATCTGCATTCTTAAGTGAGTTAGTTCTATCAATTCTATTCCTCCCCTTTATAGTTCCCTTTTGGCTGCTGTAACAAATTGTCACAACTCAGTGGCTTAAAACAACAGGAATTAATTTTCTTATAGTTCTAGGAGACAGAAGTCTAAAATCCATCTTAAAAAGCTAAAATCAAGGTGTAAGCACGTTTTTTTCCTTCTGGAGATTCCAGGAGAGGATATGTTCCTTGCCTCTTCCAGGTTCTGGTGGCTGCTGGCATTCCTTGGCTTGTGGTACATCACTCCAATCCCTACTTCCCTGACCACATTGCCTTTTCCTCTTCTTTAATCAAATCTCCTTTTCCTGCCCTCTTGTAAGGATGACATTTAGGACCCACATAGATAATGTCCCCATCTCAAGATCCTTTTCTTAATAACATCTGCAAAGTCCATTTTTTCCATATAAGGCATCAGCCACAGGTTCCAGGGATTAAAACATGGATATCTTTGGGGACCAGTGTTCAACCTACCACAGCTCAAATACCATAATACTATTTGAGTTATGTTAATTTTAAAATGCACTGAAGAGAGTACCATCTTGTACTGATTTTTCTCTGAAATAGATTGTATTACAGAGGATTCTCAATAAATAGTTTTTGATTGACTAAGGAATGAATGATGATATCAACCTTATTGAATTTGAAAACAAAAGAATGGACAAAAACAAAGACATAAACAAATTTCTTCCTAAAAAGCATTTTTGGGCAATTATTCCTTGAAAACATTTCATTTTTTCCCCAGTATGATTGTTCTTCATAAACGTGCTTTTCACTTATTAAATGTTGAAAAATTATATTTTCATGTAATAATCCATTTTGAAGTGATTATTTTCTAACTTATTACCACGAATTATATCGTATCATCTTGTAACTTTTCTCGCCTGTTATATTAGTCATACCATTTCAATTCTCATTTTGTACCATTGTTTTTTTTTTCTCTCTGTTTCCTTGCTTAGAATTGTCAGTCACAATAATTGTTTACTCTATTTTAAGATATTTTCTTAATGTAAAATTAAGAAAACAAAATATATGCCAATTATTTACAAGGCATTGCATTAGTCAGTATAGTTGGTAATAAATTTTGGGCTCTTACAATGTGCCAGGGAGTTTCCAAGTTCTTCATAAATAATAACTCTCTTGATTCTCCCAAAAGTTCTATAGTGTACATAACATCATTAACAAAATTTGAAAGAAAAGGAAATCCAGGCAAGAAACTTTGGGAATGGATCTAAGTTCTCACTGTAAACTCATTCTCCTAGTGACTAAGATAGGTAGACATTTTAAAAAGAGAGAGAATAAAATATGCTTTCAGATCTCAAAGCACTCACTGTTCAGTGAAAAGGAAAGTGAAAACACAATTATAATAGTATGATGAGAAAAGTTCAGAGACAAAGATGGGCAAGGATGTCCAGTTTCCTCAGAGACTGTCATTTATAATTTGTGAGGTCAAGGGCAGCTTTCCTGCAGAAATGATGCTGCACTTAGTCTTTAAAAAAAATTTTTTTTAAAGAAGATTTAGAGTACATAAATGTTACATAAAAAATATAGGGGATTTCCATATGCCCCACTCCTTCTCCCTCCCATACTTTCCCACATTAATAACATCATTCATTAGTATGGTACATTTGTTACAATTGATGAATACATATTGAAGCACTGCTACTCCATGGACTATAGTTGACTTTATAATTTACACTCTGTCCTGCACAATTTTGTAGGTTATGACAAAATATATAATGGCCTGTATTCATTGCAATGTCATGCAGGACAATACCAATGCCCCCAAAATGCCCCTATATTACTACTATTCTTCCCTCTCCCTCCCCTTAGAACCTCTGGTGGTCTTTATATCAATGATAAACGTTCTTCCATTGCTAGAATATGTCTAATTATTAGACTAATTGAGAGAGGGCTTAGATCCCATAGGGCAGATGGATGGAAGTATCTTGCTTGTAGTTGCAGACACTCTCTATTCCTTGGGATGGGTATTGTCCTTCATCACCTCCTTTTTAGTTTTCCTAGGTGAGTCCAATGAACTGGAGAGTAGATGTCGAAACTCTGCTGAGATTCAGGGTTCAACTGGCACATGGGCAGACCAAAGATTTAAGGCTCTGGGGCATATATTTAACAAATATAGTGCTAATTGTAGGTTCAAATAAAAGGGGCAGAAGAACCATGTGTAGGGAAACTATAAATGAGTCTAACTCTGTTAAACTGGGGAGCATAAATTCCAAAGTAAGGCCCATTGACAGGGTGTTGAATTCCTGAGATTGTCTGCCTTGCTTATAGTGTCTGGATGTCTCTAAAGCCCTCAGGAACCCTGCTATTTGAGGCACTATTTACTGTGGCAGTCAATGAGATCCTACTGAGGCATGCATAAGCATAACCTCTGGAAAGGCCTCCTGACTCACTTTGAAATCTCTTGGCCATAAAAACTCATTTGTATTTACCACTTACTCCATTTGGTCAAGGTCTTTTTACAGATGTATTGTTTGGTACTTGGTAATAATCACTCAGTGCCAGGAAGGCTCATCCCCAGGAGTCATGTCCCACACCAGGGGATGGTGGGGGTGGGAAAGGTAATGCATTTATATGCTGATCTTGGCTTAGGGAGAGAGCATATTTGAACAACAAGGAGGCTTTCAGGAGGTAACTCTTAGGAAATATATAATACTAGGCTAAGTTTCAAGACAACAGATTTTACAGTGACGAAATACAAAATATGTAGATTTTTAAAAATTATTTCAATATTTAAATGTTTTTTGTATTTTATTTTTCTTTTTAAAATATTATTTCATTTTCTTATTCATTTTATTTGGTTATTTTGTTGTTGGCTTCATTTTTTGAGAGGTTTTGGATCACAAAAGGATCACTGCTGTGGCAGGGGATGATCACTGGTGCAGCGTGTCAGTGATGAGGGATGCATGGGGAGGGATTCACCTGGGGCATGCCTCTAAGGCATATGAATATGTTCAGATGTTCATGGGGCATCATTTCAGTGGATGGAGACCCACACAATAACCAAAAGAATATTGAATCCCCGTCCAGGGGAGTTCTGCTACATTCTGTAATAGGACAGCAAGAATCCCCCATGTAGAAGGGCAGCACCTAGTGAAGGAAGACAGACCACTATGCCAGGCATAATACATGATATGTAAATACATCATGGTTGTATTTATGTACTTAGTCTTGAAACATTAGTATCTGTAAACCTTGTGGGGAGGCTAGTAGATTTCCTCCCAAGTCCCAAAGACGGTTGTAGGGTACCTAGTGAACTGAGGGAACAGAGAATGGTTCCATTCCACTGGTGTCAGTAATTTCACAGGAATTAGGGATTAGAGCTTATCTCTCAAGTTCCTAATACTTTCTCATCCCCACAATGGCTCTTCTCCTATCAGAGAAAGAAAAGCGTTCCCTTTATTTTCCAGTCCTTGGTTTTTTAATCCACCCTGATGCTTTTCTGTTTCTTTGGGGTTTTTTATGTGGTCTGTCCTTAAGGCTTCCTAGAATCCCTGTGGAAGGAGTGAGGGCAGGCCCACTTATGTGCTAAAAATAATGGAGGAAGTAGAAGTGCTGCTGGCTTCGTTCCCTGCAGGCCTCCCCTCAATCCCCACACTCCAGGTACTCTGGCATACCTCCACTGCATCAGATCAGCCATATTCTTCCTTTTAAGCAGCACTTCTTGGCTCCTGCTTAGGAGCATGTCCTCAAACTTGAGTCACATCTGTTGTTCTTGTGAAGTTTTTAATGAAGTGAGCAGAAACTTTACTTCCAAGCTCTTCAGAGATTATTACAAACACAAATTATCCTTTTTAAAAGTGTCTGAAATCAAACTGAAGGCACATCATTGAAATAAAACACTGACATTAAGAATTCTTTCAGGCTATAATATTTTTACATTACTTTGTTTTTAAACATTTAAGTATTATGTAGGTCACATTTTAAACATTTATTAAAGGCATGTAATGTAGTATTTTTTGAAGCACAACCATAAAATAGAGGGGCAAAGATCAAATATGCTTCACATACAGGATGAGGCAACCTCATCCATAATGCATTACTCTTTCCCAAAAATGTTTCCTAGAAACTGTTTAATATTTAAAATAAAACAATCTCATTAGAAAAATAAGACATGATTTTATTAATAAATTGTATTTTCCCCTCAATTTTATACTTACTTGTCTTCATTCAGAAATTAAATTTATGAAACAAGAACAAATTTTGTTACTGTATAAAAATCTTAAGAACACAAAATTACAAATATTCAATTTTTAATAAACAAAAATTTTGTCATTACTAAAATGTAAACATTCAGTAAATAAACACACATGGTATTCCAGGTATAGAAACACTGATAATTCACTTATAAAAGAGATGACTTTTGGTATATTTGGTGGTAGGATTTTTGTTTAAGTAAAAAGCACTTCACCAAAAGAACCAGGCCATTATTATTTAAAAGATTTACTCTTGCACCCAGTTTCCTTATTTGAGTAGACTGTATCAATTTCTGTAGGATTTCGGCTATAATACCAGACCACAGGGAAGGTC
This sequence comes from Tolypeutes matacus, assembly GCA_026826555.1. Lineage (NCBI taxonomy): Eukaryota > Metazoa > Chordata > Mammalia > Cingulata > Chlamyphoridae > Tolypeutes > Tolypeutes matacus. The sequence goes on along the minus strand of JAKSZT010052260.1, from coordinate 1,723,225 downwards.
TCAAATATCTAAAAATTGTTTGGCTAGAGAAAAGTGTTTTCTTGAAACTTTGGAAGCAGTCGACCATCACTTAGTGCTTGAAGGCATTCCTCAACGAACTTCTTCCCTGCAACCTTCAAATTAAAGCAAGGGATCTGGGCTCCTGGAAAGGGCCACTCAGGGCTGGAACATGGACCAGCAGGGCATCCTTGCAGGCATTCTGCCTGAGGCTCCTTGATCCTCTCCACCCCAGCATCCAGCTTGAGCGGTTCCACCAGGTGCTGCAGGGCAGGAAAGACATGGACAGGGCCTTGGGTCACATATCCTAAGATATGCAAATATCTAGTACTCCTCATACCCTGTGTGAGAAGATTCCTTGCAAAAGAGTGAGGAGACCCTAAAGGCTGACTAGAAACTCATGAGACCAGGGATTATGACCTGAATTTGAACAATTGCTGCTGCTGCTAGGCTTGTTTGGGAAGTGGAAGTAGAAGACTAAGAGAGGAAGGAAAGAGAAGGGAGTTGAGATGGGGGCAGGATTGTGGTGAAGCCTGCCCATTGGACAAACCATCATAAAAACCCGAGTCTACCATTAGCGTCAGATGTGGTCAGTAATGCTGCCCCATCACCAATCCTGGAGTGATGGAGAGAGAAACACATGGTAGAATGAGCAATGCACAGCTTTATCATGGACTTTAGGCTTAACAGAGCTGAGAAACTGTCACCCTCAGATCAATTTAACTTTATTTACATCATACATAACAAAGAAAACATTCCCATCAAAAACAGTTATCATTAACAATTCAAATTGACTTAAGGATGACTAGTTTGAAAATGGCATGATTTGAGCCATGTTGTAAGCAGGCATGAAGCTCATTGTTGCTAAACACTGGTCCATAGTGCCAAGGGAGAAAAGCGGCCTGGAAAGATCCGGATTGCCCTACTTCCTGCCCTATGGACCATAGATAGGGTCATTTAGGCGAGAGGGAGAAGAATGAAAAGATAGAGGCATGTTGTGGAATTTGAGAAGAAGCTCTAGATGAAATAAAACTCTCCATCCTTCTAAGTCAATTCTTACTCCTGTCAAGACCTCACAAACACCCCCAACTCCCACCCCCAAATCACCTTCATCACACCAATTGTCCTAAAACCAATGTGGATTAATATAATTGTTTGAAGTTTATGTCAGGCACAAGAGACTCAGGTCCTCTAGGTTATTTCTCAAACTCCAAACCCTCATCTCCATAAGACATCGTAAATAGCTTTCTCTGACCCCATTTCCCCCACTCCCCAACCCTAAAATATTTCTTCTGTGGCTTTTGAGACTGAAAGTTGGACAAAAGGTGAGGTTCAGATTATAAACTACAGACAATTCACACAGGGCATTGGAAGACTTTGAAGTGAAACTAATCCATTTGAAGGGTTTTTAAACAAGGAAATGATATAAAATCAGATTTGAATTTTTAAACAATTGCTCTGATTATCATGGATAAATTAAACTTTAAGCACACAGTAAACATGGGAGATGGGAGAGAAGGCTATTATAGTACTTATGTGATAAATATTTACCCCTCCATATAGTTTTGTGAGATGGGTATTATCCCAACTTAAAAAAAAAAAAAAAAACAACTTGAAACTCAAGAAACATTTGGCAACTTATTCCAGCTTGCGTATCTGTAAATGTCGTATTCAAGATTCAAACCCATGTTGATTTGACCCCAATGCCTTTTCCTACCATTTTATTCTGCTTATTTATGGATGATTTTAATTTTTAAGAAATGTTAAAAAGTAATGAAAAAACCCTAGAAGTAATTATCAAAATTATAAAAGCCTTAATTTCCTGATGCTTCTCTTTGTAGCTTTTACGTTTGTGTTCCTTGTCTTTGGTACAACTTTCCCTTCCTCCGTTCATGCCTTAAATATTGATATACCTCAGGCTCCATATTTGTTTCATTGTTCTCTTTTAGCACTATTCCATGGTTGATTTTATTCAAATATTTAGAGTCAGTCTTTGAGATTCATGTGCATATTTCCAACTGCCCACAGAACACCTCTTTCTGGATACTATTCAGACTCAATGTGTCTAAAGTTGAAGTCATCATGTTTCCTTAAAAACCAATCATCCTATTGTTTTCTCATTTTTGGCTTATTTTAATAGTATTAAACTAGTTCTAGGCTAGAGGTGTCTAGTGCTCAGGAAATATTTATTGAGTACATTAGAAAAAAAACATTTTCTGTATTTTCTAGACGTTTAACACTGGTGATAGAAGCCCGGTGTTAGTATCTACCCTTCCAACCTGCAGCCGTGTGCTCATGCTAACTCTACACCACCATTTCTAGGGATGGCCTGATTTTTCTAAGTGCAATCCTATTCTTCTTACCAATAGCTGGCTTAAGAATGACCATGAGACCTCATCATTATAACTTATAGGTCATTATAACTTATGTTATAAATCAATTGGAGGGATTTTTGGAAAAGTATTCTCTCTTCCTAGAGAGATTCATTAGAAGAGATGGTCTCTTTTATCTGGAAATTTTTAAACCTGAATGTAGTATCTGGAACTGTTTCGGCCCTCTTGCTCTCAGTCTGAGGATGAAGGCATCAGCAAGGCTGACAGAACAAGGAGATGGAAGGAACTTCACTCCCTGATGGCATTCGTTTGCTGACCAAATGAAAATATTAACCTTGGGGACTTGCTTTTCATATGTAATTTATTATGTGAAATTATATATTCTGTATATATATAACTTTATATGAAATATATAGGATAAAAATATCTACCCCATAGTGTTATAATAGAGATTAAATGGAACAATTTATGTAAATTGTTTAGAATGTGCCTGGCACATAATAACCAATTAATGGTATTATAAATATATTATTATTATCATGTAGTAAGAATTAGTAAGTTTACAAAGTAAATCCCCAAGACCAGTTATGAAACATTCACCAGCTCTCCAATGGCTACAATCCTCTTGAAGCACAACTCACAACTCACTGAGTGTGGCCCAGGCCATGACATCAAACCTTAAATAGCTGACTGCTCTTTGACCTCCACCTCTCTATTGGGATCTTTTCTTTTTATCTCTGATTTATATGTTCCCATGGTCATTTCTTTCTCAATGATCCTTCATATTCCTAAGCTTTATTGTATTGTGTAGGAGGAGATAACATTATTTTCACTTAGATAGGACCTTTTAGGCAGATGGGTTTGTGTGTCTACATGAATAGAGAGGAAAGGGGAATAGGAAAGATAGACCTATATACAGTAGCCACCCAAGATTTATGGGGTTGCGCTTCATGGAAGTAGAAACCCATTAAACTACAATCTTGTACTGATCATGTGTTGGGTTTTTATTTTTACTTGATTAAATTTTTGCACACATATATGAGGTGTTCTGGATTAAAGAGAGATCATAACCACTCACTTGATAAAAAGCAAATGATAAATACTGTGCAGTTTCCCCCTCTGAAGCTTATCCTTCAGAAAATACAATGGAGGCCAAGTAAATGTCTTATGCATATAAAATCCTTATTATAGGCAAGGAATGGGGATAAATTCTCTGCTTATAAAAGACAATGAGATTAGTCCACCTTCTCCACCCTGCTGAGAACTTTTTTTTTTTTTTTTGGAGACTAATGGGAAATAAATCTCTCCAGGGAAAATATAAGACCACTGTTGAAACCTTTGTAATTTAGAGATATCTCCAACCTTCTGGAGTTAGATAAATCTCTCTGGAGTTGTCTCAGTATCCATAGAGCTGTAAATTAGTTCCCTAATTTTGCTATTAGCCCAGGATCCAAGATTTTGGAAAAATTTATTCCAAAAGCCCCACCTCAGGAGAAACACAAAAATATTTTCTCTATACACTATAACATGCCAAAAATCTGAGCATACAGCTGAGAAAAAGGAAGTTTTATGGTTATGGAGCAGGGCAAAATTTCCTTGGAAATTTCCATAGGGGCTTCTGAAAGATGGGAAGGGAAGGAGGCTTTAGTAGCTCATGCAACTATTTTGGATCTACCTGGATTGTGGCCAGTGTAGATGGAGTCCTGGAATGGTGTCCATTATTATCCCTGAAAAAGTAGGGGCCCACATAGAATAGAGGAGAGCTTGGGAGGCCACTTCAATATATCTAAGTGATCCCTGTTGTAGCAGTTTGATATTATTGATGAATTCCAAAAAGAAATACTGATTATGTTTTTAACCTGCTCTGTTCGTCTGGGCTACTGATTCCATTAGATTATATTGGTTTCAGAGGTTTCACTTTTACTTGATTAAATAATGGTTAAGGCTTTGATTGGGCCACATCAGTAGGATCATAGACAAACCACACCACAGAGAGGGGAGGTTGGAGTTTTTCAGCTGGAGCCCCAGGAAGTACATACACAGAGATGCAGATATGGCAGATTCCCCTGGAAGAGAGAGAGCCTGATATTTTACAGCTGACCTTGTGGCAAGAACAGAACAGCTGAGCCGGAGAGGAATGAGTCCAGGGATATAGACGAGACTTATCCCAGCCTACAGATGATATTGGAAGAATCTGGGACCACAATGCCTTAAGAGGAAAAGGGAGGCTGAATCCTTGCATACTTTGGGAGCCATCTTGCTCCAACACGTGGCAACAGACTCTGGTGAGGGAAGTAAATTACACTTTATGGCCTTGTGAATGTAAGCTTCTACCCCAAATAAATAAACTTTATAAAAGTCAACAGATTTCCAGTATTTTGAATCAGGATCCCTTAGGCTGACTAATACAGAATTTGGTACCAGGAGTGGAGTAGTGCTTTTGCTATTACCAAAATGCTGGAATGGTGTAAGATGTATTTTTTGGAGGAACTGTGAGAAGATTGATAGACAAGGTCTATATTGCTTTGCAGAAATTGTTGACAGGACTATGAATGCTAAAGAGACATTTTATGATGACTTAGAAGTAAAAGATAAAACTATTATTGGAAACTGGAGGAAAGGTGATCCATGTTTTAAAATTGCAGAGAACTTAGAAAGATTAACTCCTGATGTTATAAGAAAAGCAGAATCTGAAAATGGCAAGCCTGAGCATTTAGTTGAAGAACTTTCCAAAGTAAACTATGGGAATCCAGCTTGGCTTCTCCTTGCAACTTATAGCAAAATGGTAGATGAGAGAGATAAGTGGATAACTGAAATGTTGGGCACAAAGAAAACAGAAACTAATTCTGGAACTTCCAAGTCTCTGAAAATTAAGCTCCCAGAAGATAGTTCCCCATTTGAGGACTTAACTAAACTTGGAACTTGTAAATCAGGAGTGAAGATGCAATTATCTAGGAAAGATTTGTAGAAGGACTTACTGTCTGATGGCTTGGACCCCTGCTTCTTGCATGCTAAACCAACAAGCTTTTTGAGAGAGCTGTATGAACAGAATCACTGTCAGCTTGGACTAAAAGGGACATGGAATGGAGAGATTGAAGGAAAAACAGGTTTAAGAGGAAAACCATGGAAGCTGAGATCTGGAATTAAGGCATCACCGTGGGCCAAGAGAGGAACTCCATCCATGTGTACAGACAGGATGAGTTTTCCCTGGCAGTTGAAGAGGGTGGATGCTCCCGCCTGATGTTCAGGGAGAGTTTTGTCACCCTAAGGTACAAAGAGGGTGGAGCACATTCCCCAAGGATTAGGGAGGTTAAGGTCACCACCCCATAGGTCTTAGAGGGGTGGACCTGTGCCTCTTGGATTAAGGAAGGCCAGGTCACCATTTCATTGCTCTGAGAGGGTTGGGCCTGTATGCCAAAGATTGGGGAGGATGTTGCCTTCACTTCACTGTACTGGGAGGTTAAGAGTCTAACCCAAACATTGGGTAAAGTTTTTGGATGTCATCTCAATGATCCTGGAGGGTGAGGTCTGGAGTTTGCTCACCACATGGATGCTTGATGAGGGTGGAACCAAGAAAATCGCCACTGGGCAAGCTTGTGGGAAGGGTGGATCCCTGTTGGCCCCAGGGAGAAGAAACCATCATCTTAAGAATTACTCTCAGACTTTGACAACTAATGAAGAATAACCTGCAGGTTTTCAGAACTGTTCTAGACCCATAATTCATGTTTCCCTCCCAATTTCTCCTTATGGTAATGCAAGTGTTTATACTTTGTCCATTTATGTATTGGAAGCAGATAAATGGTTTTTTAAGTTTCAGAGGTCTACAGCCAGACGGGACTTTGCCCCAAGACAAACTGTATTCCTTTAAATTGATTGTGATATGATTTTGGACTGAGCATTGCTACTGATTTAGGGTTTTTTGAATATTATAATGTCTTTTTGGAATTCAGAGGGTAGAGTATGGCAATTTGATATTATTGATGAATTTCAAAAAGAAATACTAATTATGTTTTTAACTTGTTTTTTTCTTCTGGGCTAGTGATACCTTAGATTAAATTAGATTTAGAGGTTCCATTTTTACTTGATTGAATAATGATTAAGGCTTTGATTGGGCCATGTCAGAATATGGCAAGACTAGATAGGAGGAAGTAGATAGAAAGATTTTGCTGAAGACAAAAGACAGCATTTTTGCCTTGTTTTGCTTTTAACCTTTGGTCCTAAGGAGGGTGAAAACTCATACTAAGGAATTTAAGGACATTAATAACTATGACACAACTCATTTTTAAGAATTTTATCATTTTTTAAAGTGTTTTCATATCCACTTTTGCATTGGATCCTCACACAACAGCCCCTAATAAAAGAGAGGGTTCTCAATGGAAATTTAGGAGGGTTGAATAAGACACATAGCATCCAGGACAGTTTATACCTCTAAACAACTTGACTCAATTATATTGTCCTTTTCTTCTCCCAAATCATGTACTTTAACACTCTAATATTTCATATGTGTGGATGGTGCTACCTACTATTATGAGGTATTTCTATTTGTTTTACAAAATTGTAAAGGTGTTCTTTTGTAAATAGAATAAAGGGAGATAGAAATGGAAACCTTTACCTTTTCTTTATTTGCTATATAGAAGTTACACAATTTTGATGTTTACTCTTTCATAATAAATGTTGGGGAGGACACATAGAGATCTAAATTTCAAGTGGTAGAAGAAGGACAAAGGTTTTATATATTAATTATTTTGTTTGGTAGAAATAGAGATATCAGATTGCTATTAAATATGAGGAACCCTATGGTATTTAAAATAGAGATGCAGACTTTCTTAGCAACACTTCCCTTTGAAGAAAATGTAAGGGTCACTCATTCACGAATTTGTTTGGTCTTTAGTCTGTAAATTACTGGGTTTATCATGAAGGGAACAAGAACATAAAGATTGGCTATCAAAATGTGGACATCCTTGAGGATTTTTCAGTCAAAGTGCTGAGCAATGACAGTAAAAATCCCTGAAATGTAAAATATGATATGACACACATCAGAATCACAAGTACTGGGTGCTTTCATCATCAAACAGCAGTTTGAAGGTTGTCCAGAGAATGAGTCCATAGGAGATAATTATCATCACCATATCTTGAATAATGCTGAGCAGTGGCACAGAGATCCTATACTAGATATTGATGATGATAGCAGCACATGCCGGCTTTGCCATCCCATGTATTCACAGAATGTGTGGACGATGATATTTGTTCAGCAGAAGGGCAACCGCTTCACAAGGAAGACGATGGGGAAACATTTGCAAAACTCCTGAACACCACAACACCCCCAGTTTTGCCAATGACTTTATGGCTAAGAATTGTGGTGTGCCTCAGAGGGAACCAGGTGGCCACAAAACCATCAAAGGTGATGGTTAATAGAATGCCTCACTATAGTACAAAGGTAAAATGCATAAAGAACTGGGTGACAAAGCCACAAAAGGACATGTCTACATCATCAAACCAGAAGATACTCAGGGCTTTGGGTATTGTGGATGTGAAGAGAATCAGATTGCAAAAAGCCAGCATGGAGAGGAAGAGGTGCATAGGTTCATGAATACTGCATTCATAGCCACCACATAGATCAGGATACGATTCCCTGAGACAACCACTGGGTATATCATACAGAAGGGGATGGACTTTCATATATGAAGCTCTTGCAGACCAGAGATGCCAATCAGTACGAACACATCATAATTGACAGTCGAATATTTTGCACTGACATGCCGGGATTATGGATGAAACTTTCATCACATTTCTGCCGAAGAAGAAAGAAAGTTAAAGAGCTAGCCCATCACAATCGACCAGCATATATTCGCTAGTACTCTTTGGTTTCAGGCACACTTGTGTAAAATAGCAGTTAATAACCATCCACCTTCTCAGACTTCTTAACTGTGGCTCTAAATAAGTGCAATGTTCTAGTTTGACAAGAGAGCTTTCAAAGATTGAAAGTGAAGTTGAGGAAACTTTTTAATTTATTAATTAATTTATTTTTAAAGATGCTTTAGATTGCATAAATGTTATTTCAAAATATAGGGGATTTCCTTATACCTCATCCCCTCCTCTTCCCACACTATTCCCCATTAACAACATCTTTCATTACTGTGGTACATTTGTTACAATTGATGAACACATATTGATGTATTGCTACTAACCACAGTCTATAGTTTACCTTATGGTTAACACTTTGCACCACATACTTTTATTGGTTTTGACTAAATGTATCATGGCCTGTATCTGTCATTGCAATGTTATGCAGAACAATTTCAATGTCCCAAAATTGCCCTGTTATACCTATTCTTTCCTCTCCCTTCCCTCAGAACCTCTGGTGACCAGTGCCTTTATCAATTACAAGTTCTTCCATTACTAGAATAACAATAAGTCTACTTTAGTCCATAGCTGCATTCCCCCTTTATATTTGCTCATTCCTCAGTCTTGTGGATTTTGAGATGGTGATGCCCACTCTGCTTCTGACTGAGAGGGGGCTTAGATCCCATGGGGCAGTTGGATGAAACTGTCTTGCTAGCAGTTGTAGATACTCTGTTTCTGGGGATGGGCATTGTCCACTATTATCCTTTTGAGCCAGATGAATTGGACGGTAGATGTTGGCTGCAACTCTACTGAGATTCAGGGCTCAACAGGCATAGATACAGCCAGAAGATTTAGGTCCCTGAGACATATATTTAATTAGTAGAGTGCTAATTATAGGTTCAAATAAAAGGGGCAATAGAACCATATGTAGGAAAATTATAAATGAGTCTAACTCCAATACTTTGGGGGGATAGGTTATCATATATTCCAAGGTAAGGCCCACTCACAAGTTTCCAAATTCCTGGGGTTGTCTGTTCTGCCTGTATTGTCCAGATGTTTCTAGAGCCCTCAGGAGACTAATGCTTGAGGCACTGTTACTGCAGCAGTCAATGAGATTCTCCTAAGACGTGCATAAGCATAACCTCTGGAATGACCTCCCAACTCACTTTGAAATCTTTTAGTCATAAAACTCATTTGCATTTAATATTTCCCCCTTTTCGTCAAGGTCTTTTTCTAAATGCACCGCCAGTTGGCATTTGGTAATAATCTCTTGGTGCCAGTGAGTCTTATCCCTGGGAGTCACATCCCATGCCTGGGGGAAAATGGTGAGTTTTTATTCTGGGTTTGGCTTAGAGAGAGGCCTTTTTAGAGCAACAAGGAGACTTTGAGGTAGTAACTCTTAGGCAATATATATTACTAGGCTAAGTTTCATAAATACAAGCATCTTTATCAAGGGCCTGGCATATTGCTCTGTCTTCCTTCACTAGGCACTGCCCGTGTACTCTAGGGATTATTGCCACTTTTTAAGAGATTGTAGCAGGGCTCCCTAGGTTGGAAATTCAATATTCTTTCAGTTATTGTGTGGGTCTCCACCACCAAGACGATACTCTATGACCACTTGAACACATTCATATTCCATAGAGGCATGCCCCAGGTGTACCCCTCTTCACACATCCCTCCACTGACATTCCACAGCAGTGATCCTCTCCTGTCACAGTTGCAACTCTTCTGCAATCTAAAACCTCCCCAAAAGCAGAGCCAAAAAAGTTAATAATAAAAATAATTTTAAAAATATAAAAATTTTTAAAAAAATTTTTGCATAGTTTCTTTCTTTTACCATGTGATCTGTTATCTTTTATATATAATGACACTTTCTTCTTTATGTTCCCCCAGTGTCTTATTTCTTTTACTTTACTTTCAAAGCTTTAGGTTACAGAAAAGTTACATAGAAAATACATTTTGTTAGAACCTATGAAACAGTATGATACATAATATAAACCATAATGTAAACCATTTACCATGGTTAGTGGCAATGTTTCAATATTTGTTCATCAATTATAATAAATATACCATGTAGCAGAATGTAAGATGTTATTAACAGAGGAAAATATGAGAGGGGGTGAAGTGGGGTATCTGGGAATGCCCTATATTTTCTATGTGAAGAATTTTTAAAAGATTCTTCAAAGGAAAATCCATGAGTATTATTTTTTCATACAATTGATGTAAATTTAAAATGGTGGCCATATAGGAATTGTAAAGCCTTTAATAATCAATACTATTTTCTGACTAAACTTTTGAAAACAGAAATGAAAATTATGAATTTTATAAAGATCTAAAAAATGAATATAAACATTTTTTTTATTATTGAACCCATTTAACAACAGATCAATTACCTAGCATACACATTTACCTAATCAATACACATCTATTGATCACCTACAGTGTGTCTAGAACAAACTACAAGAGGATAAAATGGAAAAAAAAGCGTTCAAAAACCTTTAAAACCCAAATCCTGCCTATAGGATTCCTATCTATGTGAACCACAGAACCCAGCTGCTAAAAACACTTCTTGTGGGGAAGCTAATCCCACCTCTCAAACATACTGAAATTACCAAGACAAGTGCATTCCAAGTAAAGATTCTTTACCTTCTACCCACTTGGCCAGTCTGCACTTTCTGGAATGGCTTCTTGAGGGTTTCAGTAGGTGCTGAGTGTCTCTGGGTGTCCAATTTCTCCAGAAATGGTCTGCCTGCTGCCTGTGCAACCCAGCTCCCTCACCTCACCCATGCCCTCAGCCATACGTGGGTGCCTTCCCCTGCACAGGGGGCAAAGTGAGTCAGGAGCATTTCTTGTTCCTGGAGAGTCCCAAGGCCATGACCTCTGGGACCTGGGGTCTGCCTTTGTCTCCAGTTAAATGTTAGGCAGGACAAGTGAATAAAAAAAAATACTTAGCTCCTTTTCTGCTGAATTGGCAATGACAACTTGGCTGTCCCTTTACTCAGCAGCCCCATAAAGGTGCCTAATGAGCTAAATGTAAGGAAGCACTTAAGACCCTGAGAGCGAGTGCCTCCCTAAATGTACTCTAGGCACCCCACTTGCCTCACCCTAGTCCCAGCTGTGGGTGGAGTGTTTGTTTAAATCATTCCTATATGCTCTCAGCATGTCTAGCTCCTCATCATCTTTGACTGGACTACAGCACAAGATTTCAAACTTATTTTGCTGCCTCTAAAGCTTCATTCCAAGTACAGCTTACTTTCTTCCAATAACAAGTCCACATTATAGCCAGAATGAATTATCCAATGTCTATTTATTCTGTCACATTCCTGAGAAAACCTTTCCATCAGCCCCTCCCAGTTCCCCTACTCTTTTGGACCTTTTGTGCTGTGTAAGTAATAAAGTGGACATTCGCTAAAAGTCCTTGTTGTGCCTGAGGCTGTGTTTCCACGGTGCATGATATATGAACTCGCTCCACTGTGGTAAGAAATGTTTATTTATTTTAAAGATTTCTGTTATTTATTTCTCCCCCATCCCCCACCCTGTTGTTTTGCGCTTGCTGTCTCCTGTCTGTGCACTCTTCTGTGTCTGCTTGTCTTCTCATTAGGCAGTACTGGAACCGATCGTGGGACTTCCAGAGTGGGAGAGAAGTGCATAATCTCTTGCACCACTTGAGCTCCCTGGTCTGCTTTGTCTCTTATTGTCTCTCTTCTGTGTCTCTTTTTGTTGCCTCACCTTGCTGCGCCTGTTCTCTGTGCGAGCCAGCACTCCTGTGTAGGCCAGTTTACCTGCTCAGGCCAGCACTCTGCATAGGCTAGCACTCTGCGCAGGCCAGCTTGCCTTCACCAGGAGGCCCTGGAAACGAACCTTAGACCTCATGTATGGTAGGCGGGAGCCCAATTACTTGAGCCACATCCGCTTCCCAATAAATATTTATTGTTGATTTTAAGTTGCTCACTTTTGGAGTAATTTGCTGCAAAGCACAGATAACATGTGAAAAAGAATTCAGGTTATTATTATATGATCATAGCTATGGTTAAGGAACTGCCCAAAGCAGAGTTACTGTAGTTCATAGTCACACTGTGTAAAACAGTCCACTATAATTCTATTTGAATGATTCCCTTTTAAACTTATCTCAACAGTGTATAGCACCCATATGTACAAAATATATCAAGCATCACTAGTAGGATCTATAAAAGTATTGCAAAATCATTTCTTTGCACAACAAATATTCTTCAAAGTAGGAATAATATATCAGGCCCAGGAAACCAGGCAATGCTAGGGCTGGTTATTCAGAGAAATAAATATCAGTCTAGTCCCTTGAGGACATCAACTGCTGAAGTCGAATGATTTGTGAAAATTAATTTCAGTACAGGATAAGAGTCATAGGCAATTCAAACATGTCCAAGGAAACTAGAATAGAGGCCATTCTCAGCCCAGGGCATCAGAAAAGATCTTGTGGAATAAACATAATGAGTCTTGCGGGATAAATAGGGGTTAGTCAGAAGAACACAGAAAAGATATTTTAGGTGGGAACAGTATATGCAAAGGCTTAAAGATGTAAGACGGGCCTTAGAGTGGGTCATATTATCATTGCTTTATTATGATTTAGGTGGATATGGATTACACATGAAAGGACATGTTTTACACTATGCATCAGCCACAGTGTTAAGGATTTTTACAAGCACTATCCTACTTAATTTGTCAATTCTTATGATAATATTGTGAGGCAGGTACAAACATTATCACCTGTATATAGACATTAGGTAACTGAGGATATGAGTTTTGAACTTATTTGTTCTTACAGGTATGCACATATGGCTACACAGAGATTTGTATGTATGCTCATAAGAACATCAGTACACATGTGAATGAGTCAGTTAAATCATAGGTATGGGAAGGGTTAATAGAAACTACTTCATCTCCTTCCCTTGAGGGTGAGAAGAGAGGCCTTCTAGGTCCCTCAGGCCCTAAATGCCCACCTCCTCCTCATCTTGAGCAAAAACCTAAAAATATAAATGGACACAGAGAATCAACCTTTCTGTCAGTTCCTTTCTTTTCCCTCTACTCATTTCTTTGTTGCTGTGTCTGCCTCTCTTACAGATTTGCTCTGTCTCAGTCAGTACAATCATCCTTCTTTCCCTTTGGACTTATTTCAAAGAATAGATAAGTACTGGCAGCTTGAAGGAGTTTGGATAGGACTAGGTTTTGGAGTGAAAGAGGGAGTGAATGAAAAGATCAGTCTCCCATCTTCTGGTGGCCAGAGACTGTGCACTATATTCTCTTCTGAGCAACTCCCATTTATAAAATGAAGAGTCATGGTCCAGTATTTGATTTTATGTTCCATTGAATTGACACCAAAATATTTGAAGAGATGGACATTTAAACAACTGGTTCAAAATGGTCACAGCTAGTGTTTTATAGATAGCATCTTTGACTGATATGTGACAAGGGCCCATAACCCTAACCTAAGAGGTGGAATAAATTGCTGGGTATGTGTATATGCCTAGGTGTGCTTTTCATAGTTTTCATGCTTCTGTTTATTTCTGCCTGTATGTTCTCTTCTTCACTGTGTGGCCTGACTGCTAAAGATTATAGTGATAATATAAAATATAATCCATTAACAAGCAGTTACACTTAATGCATGCATGCTATGTGTTAGGCACTGCAACAGGACTAATTTTGGGTGTGTCTTATTTTGTTCTATAACAACTATAAGAACCAGGGATATTATGCCTTTTTCATAAACAAAGCACCTGAGCATCAGTAGTTAAGTAACTTGCCCAAGTTTACACAAGAAGGACATTGTGAAGCCAGAATTAAAGTGCCTGTATTTCTGGCTCCAGAATAGGCCCTCTGCACTTTGTATGTGTGTATGCATACATCTGCCATAATAATAACATCACATCCAATAAAATTAACACTAATTCCTTCATATCATCTATTGCCTAGTTCATATTTAAATCTCCAGTGTCATTTATTAACTGTCTTCTATACCTGGTTTGTTTAACAAAATTCAATCAAGGACCACATTGCATTTGAATTTAGTTCTCTTAGCTTTATCTTAATCTGGAAAGGTGTTTTCTTTCCTGCCTCTCTTCCTCTTTTTTTATTGACTTATTGAAAAGACCAGACTGATTGTCTTGTAGTTTGTCCCACATTGTGGATATGTCTGATTGTAGAATGGCAAACCTGAGAGGTTGCATTCATAACAAAATGTGTGTGAATGCTATTGGATGATGTATGAACATATTGTATTCAGTGCATGGAAATATAAAACTCAAACAAGACATTTCCCCACATATGTATGAATAAAAGATTATCTCATACAAGCTGGGAAGCTATGATTCAAATTATATGAAATGAGGATTCTGCTGCCATGTATTCTTGAGTATGTGCCTAGTAGAGGAGCGGGGCATTCAAATGAAGGCTGATCAGCCCAAGCAGGCCCTTAATGCTAGTAAGAGGTGAATTCGAAGTCCCACACTGGAGAAGAGAACTGTGGTGAAGGTATCTGAGCTGCAGAAAACAAATACTTAGCACATGTGGCAGCTGGACTACAGCAAGCTGTCTGAACTCTGTACTGTGTCCCCAGAACCTAGAACATGTGAACTATAGCTACACGCTAGAAGAAGGTTTCCATTGATAGAAAAAAATTGCTTTTTCTTACAGATAAGGGAAGAGTCCAAAAGAAAAAGTATTATTTTGTTTTTCTTCTTCCAAATGCAGGAAAGAGGAGAAACTCAGCCTTGATTTGGGAGATAGAAGGTATTGTGAGCAGGGCTTCTTACCTAAGAAAGAGGTAAAAGGGGGCTTAGTGGAAAGATTAAACCTGATTGCTAGCCTTGTCAAGTTAAGAATCTGAGGGATATAGCTATCACCCATCTCTTATTAGCAGTGATACCAAGAGTTTCTGGTTTTGCTGTGTGGCTATATGTAGAGTAAAAATAGCTTTCTGTGTATGTACAATAAAGGATTGCTAGAAAATAGAGAGGATGTAGGACCTATTATTTGAAGGAGAAAATCCATGAATAAGGGTTTGGGAATTTACAAAGCATTTGACTCTTCCAGAATCCAGTCATGAAATCTTTTATGTCCTCCTTGTGTTCTCTGTCTTCTGTGTATGTTCTGTTTGTGTGTGAAAAAGAAAGATATGGGAGTGCTGAGTTTACTTTTGTGTAAGGTTATGTGTGGATAAAATATATGAGAGTAAAATATATTAAAGAATATAAGCATGGGTCAGGGTATGTCTAAATTGTATATATTAAATTTGTAAGTATCCAGGAGAGTATGTTTCTTGGAGTTCAGTGGCTATCTAGGATAATATGTGTTCATCAAGATAGAAAAGCTTTTTCGGACAGAAATCTTGACTGATAATGTTACTAAATCAAAAGGATTAGGATATTTTAAATCTGTAGGGTGATGGAAATTGTTTCTTGGAGGAACAAGGGCATATTATTCTTAGCTATCGAGGTCTTTTCTAATTCATATTTGACTTACAAGTGGTACCAACATAGTATAGGAGTTCATATAGTGTTTTTAGAACTGAATTCAATTTTGCATGGTAATAAAGGGGTGTTGAGCTCACAATTCTAAAGCCACAGTCATCAAATAGCCTTGAAAGGAATGAGTAGTTGCCCTGAGGCAGAGATGGATATTCCACAGTTAACAGAGCAAGCAGCTGTTAAACAGTGATGATCATAAAGGCATATAAATTATAATCTATCAACCTATGCAAAATTATGTCCTGTAATCAGTTAACTTGTATCAGTATGAGTACATAATGAAAAGGTGATGGTAGCCAGTCTGGAAGGCTTCCTGATGTTGTGAAGACCAGTGGGGTTGGTCAAAACAGAAGAGGCTCTCTTTAGGTAGAACGACCTCATATCCCAATGTGTCTTGAACAATCTTGGTTTATACATGTTGCCTGTCATCATTACCAACCCCAACCTTTATTCATTCTCAAATGCATAGTACATTAACTAATTGTATTGAAACCATATTTTAGGTGTCGATAATTTTGAGTGGTTGGAAATGAGATGGTCATCACATGATCCTAACTACCGTTTATCATACTCTTCCTCAGGGTCTGGATCTTGTGCCTTCCTAGTTTGCAATGATTGTTTTCAACCTGAGCAGTTCCTACTCAGATCCTTTCATTCTGGTGGGGATCCCAGGCTTGGAGCAATTCCATGTATGGATTGGGATTCCCTCTGTGCCATCTACATTGTGGCTGTTGTGGGAAACTGCATCCTTATCTACCTCATTGCAGTGGAGCGCAGCCTTCACGAACCCATGTTCTTCTTTCTCTCCATGCTGGCCATGACTGACCTCATCTTGTCCACAGCTAGTGTGCCTAAAACACTCAGTATCTTTTGGTTTGGGGATAGAGAAATCACCTTCCCAGGGTGCCTTACACAAATGTTCTTCCTCCATTACAGTTTTGTTTTAGATTCTGTCATTCTGATGTCCATGGCATTTTATAGCTGTGTGGCAATTTTTTCTCTGTTGAGGTAAATGACCGTCTTGACTTCCCAAACCATCATAAAGATGGTTGTGGCCATCTCCTTTCGAAGCTTCTGCATCATCCTGCCAAATGTATTCCTGCTGACACACTTGCCTTTCTACAGGACACACATCATCCCCCACACGTACTGTGGACACATAGGTGTTGCCCGACTTGCCTGTGTTGATATCTCCATCAACATCTGGTATGGCTTTTGTGTCCCCATCATGACAGTCATATCAGATATCATTCTCATTGCCATTTCCTACATCTTCATCCTTTGTGCTGTTTTTCATCTCCTCTCTCAAGAAGCCCACCAGAAAGCCCTTGGCACCTGTGGTTCCCATGTCTGTGTCATCCTCATGTTTTATACACCAGGCTTTTTCTCCATCCTTGCCCATCGCTTTGGGCACAATGTCTCCCACACTTTCCATATCATGTTTACCAACCTTTACATTGTTATCCCCCCTGCACTCAACCCCATTGTCTATGGAGTAAAGACCAAGCAGATCAAGGATAAAGTTATGCTTCTGTTTTCAACAAAGGATACGGGGTTGATTGTCCACTGAGCAATGGAAAAAGTGGAATAAGTTCATAGTGTATATAAATGTGGCAAATATCTAAACAATTGAATACTATTTAAAACAAGAACTGCCTGTAGATACTTTTGTGTACCAGGAAAGTGGTATAATCTAAATGAGATAGTTTTACAGATAAAAAATATCCCTCATTATTTCTTATTTTTTACTTTCAAAGAAGCATTAGATTACATAAAACTTACATAAAAAACATAGGGGATTCCCACATACCTCAATTCCTCCCCCTTCTACACTTTTTCTCATTAACATCTTTCATTAGTGTAGTACATTTGTTACAATTGATGAACACATATTGAAGCATTGCTGCTAACCATGTTCTATACTTTACATTATGGTTTACACTTTGCACTGCACAATTTTATATGATTTGACAAAATGTATAATGGCCTGTATCTGTCACTGCAATGTCATGCAGAACAATTCCAATATCTTAAAAATGTCCTATGTTACATCTATTATTCTCTCTCCCTCCCTTCAGAAACTCTGGTGACCAGTGTCTTTATATCAATGTTATAAGTTCTTCCATTGCTAACATAATAATAAGTCTACCTTACTTCATAGTTGCATCCCCCTGTTTTGTTTCTTCACTCCTCAATTTTGAGGATTTTGGGATGGTGATGCTCATTCTGCTTCCAGTTGAGAGCGGGGTTAGATCCCATGGGACAGATGGATGGAACTGTCTTGCTTGTAGTTGTAGATACTCTCTATATGGGGGGATGGGCATTGTCTATCATCAAACTTTTGTTAGTTTTCATGGGCAAATCTGATGAACAAAAAGGTAGTTGTTGGCTGCAACTCTGCTGAGATTCAGGGCTCAACCAGCATATGAACAGCAGAAGATTTAAGTCTATGGGACACATATTTAATGGGTATAGTGTTAATTATAGATTCAAATAAATGGGGCCTAAGAACCACGTGTTAGGAACTTATAAATGAGTACAATTCCAATACTTTGGGGGATATGTTATCATATATTCCAAGGTGAGTCCCCCTGACCGGAAGCTAAATTCCTGAGGTTGTTTGTCATACCTATAGTGTGCAGGTGATTATAGAGCCCTCAGGAGTCCCTCTGCTTGAGGCACTGTTTACTGTATCAGTTAGTGAGATCCACCTGAGATGTGCATAAAGATAACCTCTAGAAGGACCTCCTAACTGACTTTGAACTCTCCTAATCATAAAAACTCATTTGTATTTAATATTTCCCTTTTTTGGTCAAGGTCTTTTTCCAGATGCATCCCTAGTTGGCAATTGGTAGTAATCCCTCATTGTCAGAGAGGCTCATTCCTGGGAGTTATGTCCTACCCCAGGGTTAAGGTAGAATTAACCTGGAGTAGGACAGACTTTAAGGAGGTAACTTAGTCAATATATAATATAAAGCTAAGTTTCAATTTCACAAGAACAAAGTCCACAAGTACAAGCATTAATATAAAGGGCCTGGTGGATTGGTCTGTTCTCCTTCACTAGGCACTACCCATGTACTTGGGGGATTCTTGCCATTCTATTAGAGCATGTAGAAGTGCTCCTCAGTATGGGAATTCAATATTCTTTTGGTTACTGTGTAGGTTTCCACCCACCATGACAACATCCCATGATAACTTGAACACATTCATATTCCATAGAGGCATATCCCAGGGCACCCCTCCCCACACATCTCCCCACAACTGACACTCTGCACAAGTGATCCTCCCCTGCCACAGTTGCAACCCTTCTGCAATCCAAAACCTCTGCCAAAACAAAGCAAGAAATAAGTAAATAAAAATAATTTAAAAATAAAATAATAAAACATGACGTATTTACTGCTTTTCTTGTGGAATATAGAACTATGCAGGATATATCAGGAAGAAGGGGATGAAAACAGAGAGATGACTTATTCTAAATGGAAAAAGCAATAAGGATTTGATAATTGGAGATTTGAAGCTAGGATGAGAGAAAAAAATGACTGAATTGAGACAGAGAGGTACTGAAGAAGAAAGGTTAAAAGTAAACAAATGGGAGTTCTGGGAAAATGGCATTTTCCATTTTCCATAGTCAAGTAGACTATGTCCAGCTCCCTTGTAAAAAATGGTGGAGAAAAGGCAGAAACCTACCCAAGGGAGCTGCTTTGGGGATCTTTGGAAGAGAAGGCTGCCCAGCATCATCCAGGAGGGAGGAGTACAAAGAGATAAAGATGCCGGGGGAAAACCCTGAGTTGCTCACCCCTGTGGCTGGAAACGGCCAGTGTGTAAGACCCACCCTCAAGGTAAATAGCCTCAATGGAACCCTTGACTCTCTCCAGCCAGCTGAGTGAGAGGGAGCACCCCATGGGGGGAAGAGGGTTCTGGTAGAGGGTGGAGAGTGGTTTCCTTTTTGTGGGTTTGATCCCTGAGCCCCCTTTGAATCTCAGGGATTACAACAGACAGCTCTGAGGTGGCTCCCAGTGAGAGAGAAATGGGGATCTGATCAGGCAGTCTGTCACACCCAGCGACCCTGGGAGAGAGGAACTAGGTCATAAGTAGGGAAGAGACAGGCATTTAACTAGGCCAGCCCCTGAAAACTGTTAGAAGTCCAACTCGTCAGAGAGAAATGCCAGATAAGCTTTTAGAAGCCCATTTGACCTATAGAGTCAGTATAGCTCAGTGGAGGAATTCCTGCCTTGCATGTAGAAGTCTGGTACCTCCTAAGAGAGGAGATCCAGGGAATGACCCACCAAGTATCAGACACACAGCTAGCACCTTAAGATAGGGAACATATAGACTGAATATGAGACTGAGATTCTGTTGTTTTGTTTTAGGTCTTTTGGGGATATGTTGTTTATTTTATTTTATTTTATTTTTATTTTTGTTTTCCATTATTTTATTTGCTAGAACTGTGTACATCACCTGCAGAGGGTAAGCTGCAGGGTGATTAATTGATAAGCACCAGCATCTTGTGAAGGTCTTATTCTCGTCTCATCTGTCTGGCCTGTTAACTCATTCTATTTTTTTTCTCTCTGTTTTGTTTCTTGCTTCATTTTTTAATTCGTATTCCTTTGTATTTTTTAATGATTTTTTACTCATATTACTTATTTACTTTCCTACCTCTTGTATGGTTCCTCTTCTACCTTTTTAATAATGTTATTACTATTATTCTTTTTATCTTCTTATCTTTTTCTTTTTCTTTGGTCCTAATATTTTTGTAAAGGAAACACAGACAAATGCAAGGATATAGAATAAGAAGAAGCAAGTACCAAAAAGTAGCTTTACCACCACAAAGAAACAACAAAATAAAACCCTAGAGTAGAAAGAGAAGTTAACCAACTGAATAAGCCCATCTAGATAAACAGATGCCTAGACACCAACAAAAAACTACAAGTTATATTAAGTAACAGGAAGACATAGCACAGTCTAATAAACAAACTGAAAAAGAGGAGGAGATGCAGAACTTGGAACCACTAATCAAAGATGTCCAAACAAATATGAATCAACTTAGCAAACTGAAGGGATAGGTAAAGGATATTAAGAAGACACTGGGAGAACATACTGAAGAAATTGTAAACATATATAAAAAAATAACAGATCTGATGGTGATGAAAGGCACAATGCAAGAAATCAAAATGCACTGGAAGTGCATAGCAACAGATTTGAACAGGCAGAGGACAGAATCAGTGATGTTGAAGACAGTACCTATCTGAAATCAGACAGATAGTAGAACAGATAGACAAAAACATAGAAAAAAATTCAACAAGGACTGAGGGATTTGTACAACAATACAAAAAGCAAGCACACACCCATTATATGCATCCCAGAGGAAGAAGAGCAGGGAAAGGGGACAGAAGGAGTGTTAGAGCAAATAATGGTTGATTTTTCCAACTCTTTTTTTTTTTTTTTTTAAAGATTTTATTTATTTATTCATTTATCCCCCCCTTGCTGCTTGTGCTCGCTGGGTCAGCTAACCACGCCGTGCGGGCGGGCTTGCCTTCACCAGGAGGCCCCGGGAACCGAACCCGGAGCCTCCTATATGGTAAACGGGAGCCCTACTGATTGAGCCACAGCCGCTTCCCTTTTTCCTACTCTTTTAAGGGACATGGAGGTACACATCCAGAAAGCAGAGCACACTGTAAACATTATAAATCCTAACAGGCCTACCCCAAGACAATTTATCAAAATTTCCAATGTTCAAGACAGAGAATACTAAAAGCAGCAAGAGGAAAGAGACCAATCACATGCAAGGGTAACTCAATAAGATTAAGTGCTGATTTCTCATCTGAAATCATGAAGGGAATGACATATTTAAGGTACTAAAAGAAAAAACTGTCAGCCAAGAATTTTGTATCCAGCAAAGCTGGCACTCAAAATGAAGGAGAGTTCAAAACATTAAAAAATAAATAGAAATCAAGAGAATTTGTCAACAAGAAACATGCCCTTCAAGAAATACTAAAGGGAGTTAGGCAGGTTGAAAGGAACAAACAGGAGAGAGAGAGTTGGAGGAAAGTATTGGAAGGAATTTATTGGTAAGAATAACTAAAAAAATAAAAAGAGAAATTATAGCAACATATGAAATATATAAACCTAAAGAAAACATGGCTAACATAAGTAATTCCTTGACAGTAATAACATTGAATGTTAATGGATTAAACTCTCCAATCAAGAGACACAGACTGGCAGATTAGATAGGGAAATATGACCTATCTATATGCTGTCTATAAGAAACTAACCTTAGACCCAGGGATGCAAGGAGATTGAAAGTGAGTGGTTGGAAAATAAATTTACACACAAACAAGAACCAAAGAAAGGGTTGAGTAGCTATAATATTATCATCAAAATAGGCTTTAAATGCAAAATCATTGTAAGATACAAAGAAGAACACTATATATTAATGAAAGTGGTAATCTTTCAAGAAGAAAGAACAATTGTTAATATGCATGCACTTAAACAGGGCAACTCATAGTGTTAAAATCCAAGACCTAACTGCACACTTGGGGGAATTAGAAAAAGAATAACAAACTAATGCCAAAGCAAGTAGAAAGGTGGAAATAAAAAAGATTAGAGCAGAGCTAAATGAAGTTGAAAGTAAGAAAGCACTAGAAAAAAATTAGCAAAATTAAAAGTTGTTTCTTTGAGAAGATTAATAAAATTCACAGACCCTATTAGTCTATAAGCTAGACTAATAAAGAAAAAAAAGAGAGAAGATGCAAATACATAAAATAAGAAATGAGAAAGGGGATATCACCACTGATAGCACAGAAATAAAAAGTTTCATAAGAGGATACTTTGAAAAATTGATTGTCAACAAAATGCAAAACTTAGATGAAATGGAACAATTTCTAGAATCACACAAACGGCCTACATTGAAGAAAGAAGAAATTCATGAACTCAACAGACCAATCACAAGTAATGAGATATAATTATGCATCAAACACCTCCCAACTAAGAAGAGACCAGGACCAGATGGCTTCACAGGTGAATTCTACCAATCATTCTGGAAAGAACTAACACCAATCCTGCCTATACTCTTGCAAACTGCAAACTGGGAGTGAGATATAGAGTGAGAAAACATGCTGCTTACAATCAAGAAGCTTATAGCTTAGCAGGAGGAGAACACCACATAGATAATTTACACAGATAATTTCACACTTACATATTGAATAATTGAGGCAAAATATTAGGGAAACACAAAGGATGCCTACCCAACCATTCCTTGGGATTCAGAAGATGCTTCCTGGAAGAGCTAATTTCTTTGATGAGTATTGAAGAACACAGTTGAGCAAAAAGAATAAAGGGAATGGCACTTAGCCAGAAGGGATTGCCTGAGTTTATAGTTTTCAGAGAAATGTCAGTCCAAAATTGATGTAATAATCATTCAAATTGATGATGGTATTGCTATGAGTGGTGGCAGAGGTTGGGTGTGAGGAATATGGCAATTTATAAGCCAAAGTCTTCAGAGAATGTGGTGTGGTGGTGGAACTGAATGGAATGTGAGTAGATGAGATTAGTAAACTGTCTCATAGCTTGAAGCTATTGTTAGCATGTAGATTCTAATAATTAATCACACATCTCTCTCTCTCTGCCATTTTCCAAACTCATTTAGGGATAAGCATAGGTGTCAGACAGATGGATATAAAGATATGTGTTTTATTTCTGATAGTGATGAGTTCAAGAATATGTTGGGACTATAGAGTGAGAACAGTGTCTTACTAATTTTTTTCCCTAGTTTAAACTTTGGAGGACAGACCCGAGGGTAAGTGGGTGGTAGGTGGGTAAGTGTTGTCCACAGAACATCTACACTAGCTAAAAATGTAGATATATGAGGAGAAAGTCTTTAAATCCGCTCATCTTAAATTATCTATAATGAAGAACCTGTTTTTAAAAATTCCCCAAAATTCTGGATTGATACTTTTGACAAAAACATTACAAGAAAAACAAAAATAAATATATAAAAATACAAATGTTATGTCTATTATTATATTAAAAAGACAAAAAATGCCTTTGCTTCCTTAGACAATACATCGCTGTTAATGACACACTTAAGATTCAGCACTTCACAATCAATTATGGCTACAAAATGGAATTCAAGATATGAGGAATCAAACTTATGAGTAAAGAGAGTACAAACTCTTTTGGTCTTCATTTTTTCAAAACTATTTCCAACATCATCAATTGGTTTACCACCACTGTCACATTCAGAAAAAAATGTCTTGAACAATCTTTTTTGCTGTATATTCAACCATCATTTTTTTGGTGACTAGCCAAGTGATACTGAGCATTATAAATAATACAAATTTTACTTTCCTAATTGAGCTAATGATGTTAAACTTTTAAATGTAAAAATTTCTTATTAACATTAAAGTAATTGCAAAACTAACATTTCATAAAATAAATATTCTCAGATTTTTGTACACTTTTAGAGTACATTTGGGATGGTGCACTTAAAATCTCATATGCTAATCTCATTAAGGAAGATATACAGATGGTAAATAAATATAGGAAAAGATGCTCAAACATCACATGTCTTTAGGGAATTTCAAATTTAAAAAACTATAATGTACCATTATATACCTGTTACAACAGGTAATTTACAAATCACCAACAATACCAAACTCTGGTGAGGATGTGGAGCCACGAGAACTTTCATTTATTACTGGTGAGAATGCAAAATGGTACAGCCACTTTGGAAGACAGACTGATATTTTCTTACAAAACTAAACATAGGCTTAACATATGGTCATGCAATGATACTCCTAGGTATTTATCCAAATGAGTTGAAAATTTAGGTCCACACATAAAACCTGCACATAAATATATATATAGAAGCTTTATTCATAATTGCTAAAAATTGGAAGTAACCAAGGTGTCCTTTAAGAGGTGAATGAATAAACTGCGGCACATCCATACAATGGAGCATTATTCAGTGATAGAAATGAGCTATCAAGCCATGAAAAGCCATGCAAGAATCTTAAATGAATTTGATAAGTGAAAGAAGCCAGTCTGAAATAGCTATATACTATATGATTCCAGCTATATGACATTCTGAAAAAGATAGAGAGAGTAAAATGATCAGTGATTGCCAGAGGCTCAGGAGGAGAGGGAAGGGAAGTATAGCACAGGATAGTTTTAGGGCAGTTAAACTATTCTTCTTGGTACCTTAATGGTAAATACATGATCTCATTCATTCGTCAAAACTCAGAACTGTACAACACAAAGAGTGAACACTAATTGAAGCTATGGATCTTAATTGAAAATAACGTGTCAATATAAATCCATCAATTGTAACAAAAGTACCATATTAATGTAAGATGTTAATACCAGGAAACTGTATGCTGGGGCCATAGGGGACATATGAGAACTCTGTGGTCTTTGTATACATTTTTTTTTCTGTAAACATAAAACTGCTTTGAAAATAAAGTCCTAAACATAAAAAAAAATATCTTGTAGTAAATACACTAGGTATGTAGCTTTCACTGCATGTGTCTCATCAAAGAGACTTTGAAAACTTCTGACCTGGTTACTACTGTCTTCAATGATAGAAACCTACTAATGAAGCTCTTGGATTAAGTGGCAATGGTTTAAATTTTTAGAAGTGGTCATAAACACTCTTAATTTCTGCACTCAACAGTTCCTGAACTTAATCAGTCCCTGACAGGTAGCACTTTGCAGACTGTCATTGAACTATCTGTCAACCAGATTTTTAGTAGCACTGCTTTTGACCAAAGCACTGAAGGTTTCCCATAGAGCCAGGAGCACAGCAGAAGGCCTGAGCTCTACTGCAGGGTATGTTTGAAAAAAGATGGAAGCGACTCCAGGCTGAATGCCTTTCCCCCTCTCACCAACACAGTGAACCCTTCTCACCAACTGGATGAATCCCTTCTCAGGTGGAGATGGGTGAGTGAAAGAGGATTAGGAAGTGCTTTTCCTAAACCTTTCCTTTTTAGGGTGGAATAGAGTGGAAATTCCATCCCCTATTTGCAAGAGTAAGGAGTGAGAAATAATGAGTACCAGTTTCAATGGAGGAAAATGTTTGAAAATGCTTGATAAGTCCTCAACCTGAGTACTTCTAAGTCATACAACTTGTGTAATATATTAATGGTCCAAGTTCCTCCTATGTCCATAGAACCCTTCTAAGTGCTTTAAGGATGTTACTGTAGTCTTTACAAACACCTTTTGGGAAGATACATTAATCTTCATTGTACAGAGGAAGAAACTTGCTCAAGGGTCCACATTCAAACTCAGTTTTGTCTGTTTCTGCTCTTTCCAACAAGGTGCTTTGCCTCTTTGCAGGGCTAAGGGTAGAAACAATAATAAAGAAGGATGGCTGTCAATTCCCAGGTACCAAAAGGGTTCATAATTTGTGTAGAGTTCCTATCTGAGATTGGTGCTGTTTTATTCAGTGGTTCTGGGCACCTGGCACCGTCAAAGGCCCCCCTTACTGAACCTCTTTCTCTCCCCATGTCAGAGCATTCCAGATGCCTAAACTTGGGGCCAAGGAAAGTCAGCAGAGATGAATGTAGGCCTCAGATAATTCCTCATTAACAGTTCACAGCTGAGACTAGTAGGTTCTCAATCCCTCCAAGGTGTCAGGGTACATTCCTCCCCAAGGGCTTGCCAAAGAGAGCCATAAATCCTTCTCACCCCCTCCTTCTCT
>JAKSZT010052260.1:1674339-1684342 GCA_026826555.1 Tolypeutes matacus | reverse complement strand
TGTTAGTCGGCCATTTTAGCTTCACCTCTTTCTGGCTGCCTCCAACACGTGGGTCAACCAATCAGAACAGCAAACAGACTTTAAAAAGCCCTGACCCAGGGTCCTACCTGTACAGTTCACCCTGCAGTAGGCCTGCAGTCCATGCCTTAGCATGGGTGGTGTACTTTTCCCATTTTATTGTTTATTAATAAACTCTTTACTCTCTTGCTTACTCTATGGCACATCCTTAAATTCTTTTATGCAACATAAGCTGAGAACATAGAAGTCCAGAAACCAGAGCTATCCAGTAACACTAAGATAATGGAAACAAAGTAAGATCTATGAATGCAATGGCTTTCTGACTGGAGGTACTTTCTTCACCATGATGAAAGGAGGGTGTAGCAGCTTGGTATTATTTATCAATTCCAAAAATAGATATTGGATTATGTTTGTAAACTGGTCTGTTCCTCTGGGTGTGATTAAATTATGATTAGGGCTTTGATTGAGCCACATCAGTAGGATGTTGATTCCCACCCCTTGGTGGGAGGTGGGGACTTACAGTTAAAAGACATGGCAAATGACACAACTGGAGTCTTGATGCTAAGTTTGGAGCTGAAGCCTGGGCAGTGAACACACAGGAGAAGAACACAGAAGAAGAGAGACAGTGCCTTAGACAGGGCAGAAGCCCTGGGGAGAGAGACAGAGCTGTTTGCCTAATAGTCTACAGTTGGCCTTGTGGAGTGAGCACAAGAGCTGAGCCTGGAGAGAAACAGAGTCCCAGGAAGAGAGGAACCCAAGAAGTCTGACTGCTTGGCAGATGTCAGCAGCCATCATGCCCCCAACACATGACAATAGACTTTAGTGTGAGAAGTAAATCATGCTTTATGGCCTGGTAACTGTAAGCTTCTACCCCCCAAAAATACCCTTTATAAAATCCAACAGATATCTGGTATTTTGCATCAGCACCCCTTTGGCTAACTAATACAGAGGGGGAACACAAACTTGGCATAGCAATATCACTGAGTTGAGGAGAAAGATTTGAAATTCAGTGAGGCTGGAAAGGCTAGAATTTGGGAGATAGAATTCTGGAGAGAAAGGAGCTACACAGAAAAAAGCTCCAGAAGTCTTCTTAAGGCAACACTTGTGTTGGAGGCCATAAAAATAATATATCCATGTCTATTTTGCCTTAAGCGAGGTCGGTGGCATGCAACATGGCCTCCAGGACTGAAACAATAACACCCTAGCTGCCTTCTAGGAAGTCAGCAGCATTTCGTGCCCGCGCCAATGATTCGCGCCAGAAATGCTGCCACCTACCCCTAGCAACAGCACCTAGCCACTCCCCCAATACTGCCACCTCCCCCCAGCAACAGCACCTACCAATCCCACACCCCCAGCAACAGTACCTACCAATCCTAAACCGCCACCTGTCCTTATTAGCCACTCCCTCTTCCCTTAGAGTATATATACCCTGCTTCTTCAATAAAGTTTTGCAGCTTGATCAGAATACTGTCTTGCTGTCATTCTTCGCCTCTCTTGTCTCACCATTCTTTCTCGGCAGGTTTCGGGTCCTCGTTGATGTCCCGCGGGTCGGGGCCCACACACTTGAGTCTTTTGGTAAATACTAAGCCACATACTATGCATGTGTTGACTGAAACTCCATTAGTTTGGGTGAAGAATAAATGGGAAGCTGTAAATTGAACTATTTCCATAGCTCATACAGGACTGAGAGGAATCAAATTTTAGCTGGCTAAAATTAAGAACCTTTGTTGATGATCAGGAATATACCCCACCAGGGTGTACCATAGTCATAGGGAAAACTAGCCTTAGCGTAAATGTTAATCTAGACCTGCCCTAACAAATAATAGAAACAAACCTCAAAGAAATCAAGCTGATTCACAATAACTTCCTGCCAGAAAAAAGTTCAACACTTCTTAAGGAAGAAAACAAGAACATAAATCTCACATGGTCTGGAATCCAATAAAAAAGTAGTTGAGGAAGATGGAGGATTTGAGGGACAGAGGGATCACTTCTTTCCCAGAAACAAATTGCTAGAGGACAGGCAGAGACAGTCTAGGGGCCTGCTCTGGGGCTCAGGACACCAGGCAAAGGTGAGACACCACCCAGAAGAGGGAGGGGCAAAAGAAAGGAGTCTCAGCTAGCTGGAAAAATGTTATGAGTAGAGCTGCAGCAGTAGCAGCTGGTATCCAAACGTGAAGCAAACAGTCTGTGGACTGCAGCAGCTGGGGACTTCAGTGGCTGCAGACTGAGGAAGTTGCAAGGCTCTTCTTCCCCAAGAAAAGAGAGAGAGGGGACACAGTCTACAGGAAATTCAGATTCTGACCAGCAAACTTGTTCTGCTGCATTGGAGGGGTCACACACTTCCAGGACAGGTGGGCTACTTTATTGTTCGCACGTAGAGCTGACAGAAAGCCAAAGATAATTTCCCTTCTCAAGCACCCTCCCTACTGCCCTGGACTGGTTGCTGAGGAGGCAGAGGGAGGGAGAGTGTGGCTGGCCAAGAAAGGAGAACAGCTTCTGAGAAACTTTGTTCCTGAAGCTTGGCCAGCCCTGACGACATTGCTTTTGTACCACACACCACCGAGTTACCTTGAATTCATTCCCCTCTGGCACTTGGGGTCTGAGCTGAGTGGTCTGCCAAAGAGCATTATCTGCTGGCAGAACAGGAAAGTGCATGTAAAGGGAAAAATAATAAATAAATGAAAGAGGCAATCAGGTGCCTTTACTGCCCACCTCTCCAAGGACCTTGGAAACTGGCCTGCACCCTATTCCTGGGTCCTTAGACCTTGACTGAACAGTTGAAAAGGAGCAATCCAAAATATGTAGAACAAATTGAACTAAGAGTGAAAGACCAGTGGTAGCACACAGCTAGTTAACAGTAAATCCCTACACAAGAAAGAGAAACTGAACATCAGAGTAAACTCAGTATAATAATCAGATGCCTAGATATCAGCAAAAAAAATTACAAGCCATACAAAGAAAAAGGAAAATGTGACTCAGGTAAATGAACAAATCAAAGCTCGACATGAGACACAGAACCTGAAACAACTACTTAATAAGCTTCATACAAATCCCTGAAATTAAATCATGGAATTGAAGGACTACCTGGCTAAAGAAATAAAAGAAGTGAAAAGGCAGACTACTCAATGGGAGAAAATATTTGGTAACCATCTATCCAATAATGGCCTAATATCCAGCATATATAATGATATCCTACATCTCAAAAATAAAAAGACAAACACCCATTAAAAAAATGAGCAAGTGATTTGAATAGACACTTCTCCAAAGAAGGAATACAAATGGCTAAAAAGCACACAAAAAGATGCTCAACATCACTAGCTATTAAGGAAATGCAAATCAAAACTACAATGAGGTATCATCTTACACCTATCAGGCTGGTGGCTATTAAAAAAAAAACAGAGGACGCAAGTGTTGAAGAGCATGTAGAGGAAAAAGAATGCTCACCCCTTCCTAGCGGGACTGTAGAATGGTACAGCCATTGTGGAGGACAGTCTGGAGGTTCCTCTGGAAGTTAATTTTAAAACTGCCAAATGATCCAGCATTCCCACTTGTTGAGTAGATGGATACCAAATATTTTCTCCCATTGTGTAGGCTGCCTTTTCACTTTCTTGACATACACATTTGAAGTACAAAATCTTTTAATTTTGAAGAGGTTCTATTTATCTATTTTATCTTTCATTTCTCATGCATTGGGTGTAAAGTTTATGAAACCATTTCCTCCTTCAAGATATCATAGATGCTCCCTATATTATCTTCTAGGAGCTTTCTGGTCTTAGGTTTTATATTTAAATCTTTGATCCATCTTGAATTTATATTTCTATAGGGCATGAATCTCTGTCATTCTTTTTGATATGGATATCCAGTTCTCCAAGCACCATTTGTTGAAGAGGCCGTTCTGTCCCAGGTGAGTGGGCTTGTGGTTTTGTCAAAGCAGTTGACTGTATATGTGAGGACCTATATCAGAACTCTCAATTACTTTCCAATGTTCTGTTTGTCTATCCTTGTGCCAATACCATGTAATATTGGCCACTGTATCTCTGGAGAAAGCTTTAAAGTCAGGTAGCATGACTCCTCCAATTTCGTTTTTCTCTTTCAATATATTTTTGGGTATTCAGAGCCACTTGCCCTTAAAAATAAATTTCATAATTAGCTTTGCCATTTAAGTGAGAAATATTGTTTGTCAAAAATGAACAAATATATGCACAACAATGTTAATAGCAGCATTATTCACTATTGCCAAAATTGGAAGCAACCCAAGTATCCATCAACAGATGAATGGATAAACAAATTGTGGTATAGACATTCAATGGAATATTACTCAGCTGTAAGAATTAATGCAGTATTAACTCATGAGACAACATGGATGAATCTTGAAGACTTTATGTTGAGTGATGTAAGCCAGTCACTGAAGGACAAATATTACATAACTTCCCAGAGCTAGATTCTGGAAGATAGATTATCAGGAGTCAAAGAGAGTGGGCAAAATCTATGATACAGTGGAAGGGGTGGTTGGGCAGTGGGTGGTGGTAACAGTGGTGCAGTGATGTGATTGGGTTTGAGGGTACAGTAATGTGAGGAGGAGTAGGGTGGCAGCGTAGGTTTTCTATCCATGGAACTGGGGGAAGGGTTGGAGGAAGGAGCAGGTGAACTCTAGGGATTTGCAGGTCTGTGGTTAGAACTACAATATTGGAAAAGTCCTTTGGGCATATATGGCAGGGGAGGATTACTGGGCAGAGCATTGGGGATGGGAGGATATGCAGGATAGGGCATACCTGTGGTATGCCTTTATGGAATATGAAAGTGTTCATCTTGTCTTAGTGTTCATCTTATCTCAGTGGGTGAAACCCACATGATAGACAAGAAAATATTAAACTTCCATCCTGGGGAGTCCTGCTATGTTCTCAATTAGAGCGGCAAGAAACTCCATGAACGTAAACAGGGCTCATCAAAGAAAACAGACCAATATGTCAAACCCTCAATATTATTGCATATAACTATGAATCTTATTGTTCAAAAATTAAAACTTAGTGGTTACCATAGGTTCTGAGGGGAGGAGGAGGGAAGAATAGAATAGATGGAACATAGGGCATTCCCAGAGCATTGAAATTCTTCTGCATGATCTTGCAATGATTGATATAGGACATTTTAAATTTTGTCAAAATCTATAAAAGTGTATGGGCAAAATATAAACCATAATGTAAAACACTGACCATGGTTAGTAGCAATGCTTCAATACTTTTACATCAATTGTAACAAATGTGCCATACACATGTAAAATGTTATTAATAGGGGAGAGTGGGAGAGTGGAAGGGGTTTGGTTATATGGGAATCCCTTATATTTTCTATGTGAGTTTTCTGTAACCTAAAGCTTCTTTGAAGATAAAGTGAAAAAGATAAGATACTGGGGTAACATAAGGAAGAAATCAAGTATTTAGGAATAAACTTAACCAAGGAGATAAAGGACTTGTACTCAGGAAACAAGAAAAACATTGCTAAAAGGAACCAAAGAAGAATTAACTAAATAAAAGGAAATTCCATGCTTATGGATTAGAAGAATAAATATTTTTAAGATATCAAACTGATTTACAGATTCACACAATCCCAATAAAATTATCAAAAGCCTATTTTGAAGAAATGGAAAAGCCAACATTATTGGCCCTGGATAGCCAATAATGTCTTATAAAATAAGAACAAAGTTTAAGGACTCTCATTTCCTGACTTAAAATCATATTACTTACCTGTAGTGTTAAAAACAGCATGGATCTGGCATAAAGAAGGCATATTGAACAATGGAACCAAATCGAGAACTCAGAAATAGACCCTCACATATATGGTGATGTGATTTTTGAAAAGGCTGCCAAGCCCTCCCAGCTGGGCCAGAACAGTATGCTCATCAAATGGTGCTGGGAGAACTGGATATCCATATCCAAAAGAAAGAAAGAGAACCCCTATCTCACACCTTATTCACAAATTAACTCAAAATTCATCAAGGACCTAAGTATAAAGTGACAACCATAAAACTCATAGAAAAAATATCAGAAAACGTCTTAAAGATCTTGATGTAGCAGTAGTTTCTTAAAACTTAGACCCAAAGGACGAGCAACAAAAGAAAAAAAAAAAAAAGATAAATGGGACCTCCTCAGAATTAAACACTTCTGTTCCACAAGTGACTTGGTAGTGAGAGTGAAAAGGCAGCAAACTTAATAGGAGAAAATATTTGGCAATCACATATCCAATAAGGGTTTAATATTCATAATATATAAAGAGATCCTAACATCAACAACATAAACATAAATTACCCGATTAAAAATGGGTAAAAGACAATTGTCCAAAGAAGAAATACAAATGGCAAAAAATCACATGAAAAAAATGTTCAACATCCCTAGCAATTAGGGAATTCAAACCAAAACTACAATGAGATATCACTTTGCACCTATTAGAAAGGCTTCTATTAAAAAGATGGAAAACTACAATTGTTGGAGATGATGTGGAAGATAGGAATGCTTATTCACTGCCTGTGGGAATGTAGAATGATATTGCCACTGCCAAGGATTATTTGGCAGTTCCTAAGGAAGCTGAATATAGACTTGCCATGTGACCATGAAATACTGTTCCTAGGTGTATACCCAGAAGAACTGAGTTTGGTGACATAAACAGACATCTGCACACCAATATTCATAGCAGCATTATTCACGATTGCCGAAAGATGAAAACAACCCAGGTGTCCATCAACTGATGAATGGATAAACAAATTGTGGTGTATACACCTGATGGAATCTTATGCAGTGGAAAGAAAAAATGAAGCTGTGAAACGTATGACAGTATGGATGTACCTGGAGGACATTATGCTGAGGGAAGCAAACCAGACACAAAAAGGAAAAATACTGTATGATTATGCTATTATGAATGAAATATATTGTATAAACACATGGAGTTAATAATTAGAGTATAGGTTACCAGCAAGTAGAATGAATGTAGAGAATGGAAAGCCAAAGCTTATTCTGTGTAGGATTGGTAATAAGGTTGTTTGTAAATCTTTGGAAATGAATAGAAATGGTGAGGCACAGTATAGTATTTGTAACTATCAGAGCTATTATATGGATATGACCATTGTTGGAAAAGAAAGTTTAAGGTCATGTATGTTACTACATGGAAAACTAAAAAATGTAATATGGGATTGTATAATATAATGAAACGCCATGTAAAATACAAATATGGCTGATATTGCATATATAAGCCTGTTTTTACAAAATATAAATACAAATAAACTAGAAAGATGGAAACAGGAAGCAGCTATTTATGGCATGGGAAGCATAGAGAGATGGAGATTGGTGAGATTTTAGTTTGTTTTCTAAATTATTATTGGAAAATGAATATGTCTTAAAAAAGATTGATGTGATAATGCATAACTATGTGACTATACCAAATAACATTGACTGTACACTTTGGATGGATTTATGCCTAATTAATATGTATAAATAAAATTTATTCATTTAAATAAGCAACTTATGGGAATGAAAGACAGAATAAGTGAGATTAAAAATACAATAGAGGCATACAACAGCAGACTTGAAATCACGAAAGAAAGAATAAGTAATATATAGGACGGAACAGCCGAAATTGAAAAGAGAGAACAGAGAGATAAAAGAATGGAAAAAATTCAGCTGGGAATCAGTGAGTTGATTGATAGGCTGAAGCCCACAAACAAACATGTAATGGGATTTCCCAGAGTGGAGGAGAAGAGAAAGTGGGCAAAAAAGAATATTTGAGGAAATAATGGCTGTAAATTTCCCAACTCTCATGAAAGACATGAATATACATATCCAGGAAGCACAGCATACTCCAATTAGAATAAATCCAAATCGATCTACTCCAAGACACATAATATTCAGAGTGCCAAATGCCAAAGATAAAAAGAAAATTCCGAAAGCAGAAGGAAGAAGTGAACCCTCACATACAATAGATGTCCAATAAAACTTAGTGCAAGGGGAAGCCAAGATGGTGG
Organism: Tolypeutes matacus; assembly: GCA_026826555.1. Lineage (NCBI taxonomy): Eukaryota > Metazoa > Chordata > Mammalia > Cingulata > Chlamyphoridae > Tolypeutes > Tolypeutes matacus. The sequence goes on along the minus strand of JAKSZT010052260.1, from coordinate 1,676,319 downwards.
CAGAGTAAGGAGCTCCTGGAGTCAGCTCCTGCTACAGGGCAGTTAGTAATCACCCAGAGCTATCTAAAGCACCTGGTTGGGGACCCCAGGAGACCACCAAGAGTATCATGTAACATCCTTGAAAGTAGGGAAAGAGGAGACTGCCCATCTTCAGAGAATCCTCCACGCCATAGAGGTAGGTGCCTGTGGCAAATGCCATCTCAGGAGCTATTCCATGGCTGGAGTTGGAAACTACATCTCCCAAAAAGTGGGGGAGGAAGATATGAAGTGGCACTGACTTCAGCTACTGTTTAGTAAATTCACCTGGCTAAAATATAATCCTAGGAACAGCTAAACTTTGAACATGTCCAGGTAAGAAGGAGGCTGGTAATTGGAATTTTGACCACCCCTGGCAAGAGGGGAAGTGGGCTGATTGAAAATCACAGTGCTGGTAGGGACTGGCTTCTTTCCACCCAAATCAGATTGCAGCTCTAGCCTAAACCCCAACCCCACCTCCAGCAGGGAGTAAGCTGGGGGGGACCTGCACCACCTCTCTGGGAAACTGCAAGCCATGCTGCAGAAGCCAGTGCCCATTCTACTCTAGCAGTGCAAGCCACCTCAGGAGCTATTCTGTGGCTGGAGTTAGAAGCTCCATTTCCCATAAACAGTGGAAATCAGCTGCTGATTAGTGGACTCAGCTGGCTAAAGGATACTCCTAGAAACAGCTAGGGTTTGTGCCTGTTCAAGTTGGAGAAAGTCTGCCAACCACCATTTTTACTCCACCCCTGGTATGAGGGGAAGCCTGACTGACTGAAAATCCAGTGGAGTTAGGAATTGGCTTCTTTCCATCAAGATTTTACTGCAGCCCTAGCCTAGGCTCCAGCCCACCTCCAGCAGAGAGAAAGCTGGCAGGACCCGCATGAGGTCCAGGCAACTGAAGTTCCTCTCCGCTGGCACAGATTGAATAGTTCATCACCAGGGGCTGCATCCCCATGAGAATAGGAGAGGTGCTGGGTATCCTTGGCCTCTCTGGGCAATGGCAGGAGTTTTCAGCCCAGATGAACTGATTTGTTGAGTGCCTTCAAGTCCATCTCCACCTCGGACCCCCACAGGATAGAAAGGGGCTGGTGTTCCCTCAGACTCTCAAGGCAATTGCAGGTTCTTTTGGCCTGCACAAGCTCAACTGTTGGACACCTGAGGCTCCACCCCCATCTCCAACAGGGCAAGAGATGGACTGTGTTTGCCCAGCCTCTCTGTGTAACTGCAGGTTCTTATGGTCCACACAACCTGGACTGGTGTGTACTTGTGGATCAACCATCAGGCCCCAATGGGAAAGGAGGGAGCTGGTGTTTCCACAGACATTCCAGGCAATGGCAGACACTGTTGGCCTGCATGGACTGGACTGTTGGATGCTTATGGATCCATCCCCACCCCCAATAGGATATTAGGTGTCTGGTGTCTACACAGCTCCTCCAGAAAATGGCAGGTATTTTGGCCTACATGGACTGAACTGTTGGGTGGATCCAACCCCATGCCCTAATAGGATAGGAGGGGTCTGGTGTTTCCTCAGCCTCTCTGGGCAACTGCAGGTGTATTCAGCCCACACAGATTAGATTGTTGAGCACTCCAGAGGGTACATTCCCATACCCAGCAGCGAGGGGGTCTGGTGCTATGTCAGTTTATCTGAGCTACTGTGGTCATTTTGGACCCACATGGCATAGATTGCTGCCCACAACTATAGCTCCATCCCCACCAAAGCTAGGGGAGGAAAGTATATGAAGTTTAATCAGTCACTCCAGGCAAACTTGGATTATTATACATGGCTGTAGCTCTCTGCATCCTTGACTGCTATTACACAATGAGCAAGGGAGAAAAGACAAGAAAGCCTTAAACTAAAGGGAGAAACTGCACCCAAATAAATGCATCTAACAAGCCAGATGTGAAAGTACCAACAAAAAAATTACAACCCATAATAAGAAACAGGAAGATATGGCTCAGTTA
>JAKSZT010052260.1:1659168-1674239 GCA_026826555.1 Tolypeutes matacus | reverse complement strand
TAACAGAATGAAGCTGGAAATCAGTAATGGACAGAAAAAGGGAAAATTCATAAATATATGGAGATAAAACAATATACTCTTAAATAATCAGTGGGCCAAAGCAGAAATTGCAGGAGAAATCAGTAAATATCTTGAGACAAATTAACATGATAACACCACATATCAAAAACTCTGGGATACAGCAAAAAAAAGTGCCGAGATGGTATTTTAAAGCCCTCAGTGCTTACATTAAAAAAATAAGAAAGAGCTTAAATTGAAGACCTAACTGCATACCTGGAGAAACTAGAAAAAGAGCAGCAAACTAACCCAATTCAAGGAGAAGTAAAGAAAACATAAAAGATTAGAGCATAAATAAGTGAAATTACGAACAACAAAAAAGACAACTGAGAGAATCAACAAAAGCAAAATTGGTTCTTAGAGATCAACTAAATTGATCATTCCTTAGACTGAAGAAGAAAAAAGAGAGAAGATGCAAATAAATAAAATCAGAAATGGGATGGGGGACATTACCACTGACCCCACAGAAAAAAAAGAGATCATAAGAGGGTTCTATGAGCAACTATATGCCAACAAACTAGACAATGTAGACAGAATGGGCAAATTCCTAGAAACATATGAAACACCTACCCTGACACTAGAAAAAATAGAAGACCTCAACAAAACAATCACACATAAATTAAACAACCATCAAAAAACCTCCCATGGTCTCACTTATATGAACTAAATACAATGAGTTAACTCATGCAGTTAAAATCTAGAGTATAGGCTCCTGGGAAATAGAATGTCATTGAGAAGGGGGAGCTGATGCTAAATGTATGTAGAATGTTTAAAAAGGTGGATTGTAAATGTGTGGAAATGGATAGAGTTGATGGTAACACATTATAACAAGTATAACTAACCCTGTTGATTTACAAATGTGAATGTGGCTGAAAGGGGTAGTCTAGTGAGGTTAACATCAACGGTGATTTTGGTGGAGGAAGATGATTGTGGTTAATAGTACAAATACAAGAATGTTCTTCTATTACAAGGTGTTAGAATATAGAAATACATGAGGGAATACAGCTAATACAATGTACATACTATAGTTAACAGTAGTATTGTAATATCTTTACAGCAAGGGCAAAGAAGGTACTATCAATACTAAGGGTCAATAATGGGAGGTATAAGGGGTATGTGATTTTTCCTTTTGTGGTAACAAAAATGTTCTGAAATGGATGAGCAGGTGACAACACAACTCTGTGGTGGAAATGAGAGCCAGGACTGTGGTTAACAGTACAAATATGAGAATTTTCTCTCATGAACTAAAACAAATAAACAATATGAATACATAGTGTCAAAAATTGGATGGTTTGTAGGAAAAATACACCAAATATAAGTTATGGACTATAGATAGCAGTAGTAGTTTGGCCTGTTCTTTCATCATTTACAACAAATGTGTCACAACAATGTGTTGGTAGTGGGGCAATGTATGGGAATCCTGTATGGTATGCATGATTGTTCTTTAAAAATTTTAAATAAAAAATAGAGGTTTATAAATTTACTTATCTACTTAGAGAATCAGCATTTGGTTTCATGGATTTTCTCTCTTGTTTGCCATTTTTAGTTTTATTGCTTTCTGATTGTAAATGTATCATTTCCTTCCTTCTGATTTATTTTTCTGCTCCCCCCCCCATAGTCTCTTAAAGCTATAAATTTCCCTCTACACACTGCTTTAGTAGCATATCACATTTTTTTGTTGTGTGTTGTGCTTTATTATTTATTCAGGTTAAAATATTCCAAACTTTCCATGAGATTTTTTCATTGATCCATGGATTATTATATATGTACTGTTTTAATAATTTCCAAATATTTTCTGTCTCTATAAATTTGCTTATTCTAGTTATTTCATATCAGTGGAATCATATACTGTCTGTCCCTGTGTGCCTGACTTATTTGTAAATATTCCCAATATCTTTCTATTTCAAGTGTGATATTTTGTGGCTATTGAACATATGATCTATTTATACAACTATTTTAAATTTAAGACTTGTTTTATGTCCCAGCAGTTGGTCTGTTTTCTTCTATTCAAATCCTGTGAGGCCATGAAAATAATGTGTATTATGTCCTTGTTGAGAGGAGTATTCTATAAATGTTAATGAGGTCAAGTTGGTTAATAGTATTATTCAAACTTATATATCCTTACTTATTTCTATGTACTTATCCTATTAATTAGTGAGAGAGGAGCACTGAATGTTATAACTGTGCATTTGTCTATTTTTGCTTTAAATTCTGTCAGTTTTTGCTTCATGCCTTTTGAAAATCTTTGTTAATTCGTATTAAATTGTTCATTCTTTACTGTCCCTCTTTATCCCTTTTCAGTTTTCCTGGTGTTGTAATTTGTCTATTATTACTATGGCCATGTCTGCTTTCTTATCATTAGTTTATGCATGATCTGTTTTTTCTCATCTTTTTATTTTTAATGAATTCATATCTTTATAGGTAAAGTGGATTTTTTATTGACAGCATATATTGGTTTTGCTGTCATCTTTGCCTTTAGATCATTTACAGTTAATGAAGTTATCAATAGGTTCAAGTGAAAGCTACTGCTATGTATTATCTATTTCTCCCATCTATTCTTTATTCTTTTTTCTTCTTTCTTGCTTTGTTTAGATTGAATATTTGAAATGTTTCATTGTATCATCATTATTTGCTCATTAGGCATATCTAATTTTGTTTTTATTTAGCTCCAGCTTTTACAAAATACATATTTAAAGTATCACAGTATGACTTAATATAATATTATATCAGTTTACAATAACATAAGAATTTATAATGTAAGTTTACTGTTATTTTCCCTACTCAGATTAAATAACAGTGGGCCATTCCATTGGCCAACAGTGTATACCCTCAACTAAGGAGTTCAATAAATAAGTCCACAAAAATTTAAAAATGTTTACACTTTTCATTTCAACTTGGTTTGTCTATTCAATTATACACGTAGAATTCTTTGTTAATGATATAACTTTCAAAAAAGGTCTCAGATTATATAAAATTGCTGCTCAGCAAAGTGAATCGGTGCTATTCTCCAAACCAGCTATGTCTCTGATATCAATTTACAATTAAACATCTGGTTTACCAGTTTGTGGCGGATAAATCACTTTTGCTTAGGTGATAGAACTCCAGTGTTTTATGCAATACTATCATTTTAAAAAAGAAACTGAGGGACTGAAAACCCTGGGAAATAATACACAATAATATACAATAATACACAAATACAGATTTTATGCTTTCCTATATTTTGTTGGAATCAGAGAGATATTTGGAAACATTGTGGAAAGCTGGAAGACAAACTGAAGCTCTATTAGCCTCATATTGTTCTACAATTCATTGAGATTCTGTCAGCCCCACCTCCCTACCACCCTTGTGCCTCCATCATTTGTTTTTTCTCTCTGTGGTTCATTTTCAAATTCATTGATATTTTCTCCTTTAATAGCTAATCTGCTGTTAATCCCATCCAGTGAAATCGGCATTTCAATTACATTTTTCAATTCTAGAATTTTTATTGGGTTCTTTTTTATATATTAATTTCTCTCATTATATTCATATTTCCTTTGAATAACTGGGCATAATTATAATAGCTGCTTTAAAATTGTGTGTGCTAATTCCATCACCTTAGTAATTACTGCATCTGTTTCTATTGACAGTGTTTTAACAGGTCATCAGTCATGTTTTTCTGCTTCTTAACATGTCACTTTTTCATTTTTAAAACAATTTATTGAAGTATATCAATCATACATGAACATACATAAACAATATGTGTTTAGTAAAAGTTGTAAACTTATAAAACAAACATGCATAACTTCATACAAGGCTCCCATACATCACCCCACCACAAATACCTTGCATTGTTGTGAAATACTTGTAACAAATTATGAAAGTGCAGTGTCAAATTATTACTACTAACTATAATCAATATCTTATATTTGGTGTATTTTTCCCCCAACCTACCCTATTATTGTATTATCATAAACCATATAATTTATCTAAAGTGAACAAAAAATGGCATTTGGTATAATCACAGAGTTGTGCATTCATCACTTCAATCAATATTAGAGCATTTTCATTACTCAAAAAGCAAAAAACAAACCACTATAATACTCATCTGTTAAAGCTACTAATTACAAATCCTATGATGTGCTTTCACCATTTATATTCTTTTCCAAACATTTAAACAATTTTAACCAATTCTGCACAGATTAATTCCCAGCTTTCCATTTTCTAACCACATTCTGTTCTCTGGTAATTTATATTCTAGCTATTAACTCCATGAGTTTGTTCATTATATTTAGCTTGTAATAGCAAAATCATACAATATTTGTCCTTTGTGTCTGGTTTGCTTCACTCAACATAATGCCCTCCGGGTTATCCATGTTGTTATATGCTTCACAACTTCATTTCTTCTCACAGCTGAATAATTTTCATGTCTGTTCATGTCACTGGTCTCAGTTCTTCTGGGTATGTGCCTAGTAATGGTATTGCTGGGTCATATGGCAAGTCTATACTCAGCTTCCTTAGAAAATGCCAAACAGTCCTCCACAGTGGCTGTACCATTCTACATTCCCACCAACAATGAATAAGCATTTTTATATCTGTACATCCTCTCCAACACTTGTGGTTTTCCATCTTTTTAACAGTGGTCATTCTAATAGGTGTGAAATGACATATCATTGTAGCTTTGATTTGCATTTCCCTAATAGCCAGTGATGTTGAACACTTTTTCATGTGTTTTTTCACCATTTTTATTTCTTCTTTAGAAAAATGTCTGTTAAGATAAAAAAAGCAAAAGCCCATTATTTAATCGGGTCATTTTTGTTTTTATTGTTGAGTTGTGGTATCTTTTTATATATCATGGATATTAGACCTTTGACAGATGTGTAATTTCCAAATATTTTCTCCCCTTGAATAGGCTGCCTTTTTACCCTTTTGAAAAAATCCTTTGAGGTGCAAAAGTGTTTAATTTTGAGGAGATGCCATTTATTTTATTTTTTCTTTTGTTGCTCGTTCTTTACGTGGAAAGTTCAAGAAACCCTCACTTACTACAAGGTCATGTCGATACTTCCCTACATTATCTTCTAGGGGTTTTATGGTCCTTGTTTTTATGTTTAGGTCTTTGATCCATTTTGAGTGATTCTTGTATAGAGAGTGAGATAGGGATTTTCATTCATTGATTTCATTATGCATATCCAGTTCTCCCAGCACCATTTGTTGAAAAGAGTTTTCTGTCCCAGAAAAGTGGACTTGATAGCCTTAACAAAAATCAGTTGACCATAGAGTTGAGGGTCTATTTCTGAACTTTCAATTCAATTCTATTGATCAATGTGTCTATCTTTATTCCAATACCATGCTCTTTTGATCACTTCAGCTTTATATAATACCCTTCATGGTAAGGAAGGATGAGTCCTCCGACTTTGCTCTTCTTTTTTTAAGGATGTTTTGGGCTATTCAGGACCACTTTCTCTTTCAAATATATTTGGTAATTGACTTTTCTATTTTTGCAAAGTAGGCTGTTGGAATTTTGATCAGTATTACATTGAATCTATAAATCAATTTGGGTTGAATTGGCATCTACACAATGTTTAGTCTTCCTGGGAAGCGGCTGTGGCTCAATCAGTAGGGCTCCCGTTTACCATATGGGAGGCACCGGGTTTGGTTCCCGAGGCTTCCTGGTGAAGGCAAGCCCGCCCGCAGGGCGTGGTTAGCTGACCCAGCGAGCACAAGCAGCAAGGGGGGGATAAATGAATAAATAAATAAAATCTTAAAAAAAAATAATGTTTAGTCTTCCAATCCATGAATATGGAGTGTCCTTCCATTTGTTTTGGTCTTCTTTGATTTCTTTTAACAGTGTTTTATAGTTTTCTGAATACAGATTCTTTGCGTTCCTGGTTAAATAATTCCTAGATATTTGAGTCCTTTTGTTGCTATTATAAATGGAATTTTTTTTCGTGATTTCCTCCTCAGCTTGATCATTATTAGTGTATAAAAATATTACTGATTTTTGCATATTGATTTTGTATACTGCCACTTTGCTGAACTCATTTATTAGCTCTACTAGCTTTTTTATAGATATTTTGAGATTTTCTAAATATAGGATCACATCATCTGTGAATAGTGAGTTTTACTTCCTTTTTTCCAACTTGGATGCATTTTATTCTTTCTCATGCCTAATTTCTCTAGCTAGAACTTCTAGCATAATGTTAAATAACAGTGGTGACAGTGGGCATCCTTGTCTTGTTCCTGATCTTAGAGGAAATGCTCCAAACTTTCCCTATTGAGTACAATGTTGCTGTGGGTTTTTCATAAATGCCCTTTACCATATTGAGGAATTTTCCTTCTATTTGAAGTGTTTTTTATCAAGAAAGTGTGCTGTATTTTTTTTTTAATCATTCAATTTTTTTTTATTGAAAAATCAAAATTTTCACAATACATACCAACATTTGCAAAATGATATATAAATGTATATGCATATATGTGCATTTGCTTACAAAAATGTTATTTATGTATATATATAAATATATTTTAAGAGGTGCTGTATTTTGTCAAATGAGTTTGTCTGCAGCAATCAAGATGATTATGTGTTTGGTTTTTACTTTGATTTGTTAATATGGTTTATTTCCTTAATTGATTCCTTATGTTGAAACACCTTTGCACACCAGGAATAAAACTCACTTGTTTGTAGATAATTCTTATAAGTTGTTGGATTTCATTTGCAAGTATTTCGTTGAGAATTTTTGCATCTATGTTCATTAGAGAGATTGGTCTGTAATTTTCTTTTCTTATGGTATCTTTATTTGGCTTTGGTATTAGGGTGATGTTGACTTCATAAAATGTGTTGGATAAGTATCCATTGGGATTGGTTTGCTGCTTGCTTTCTATTTTCACAAGTTGGTCAGTTATGTCTTTGATTTTAGCTCTTTCTTCTTTTTTAATACAGGCATTTAGGATTATAAATTTCCCTTTCAGCACTGCCTTCACTAAACCCATAAGTTTCCCACCACCCCCCACTTCCTGAGATGGCTCCTTTGTCTATTTCCCTCATTGTTTTTGCTTGTTGCTTTTGCTCGTTGTCTTCTCATTGTCTGTTTTTATTTCTAGGAGGCACTGGGAACTGAACCTAGGATCTCTCATGTAGGACGACGCCCTCAACTGTTTGAGACACATCCGCTCCCTGCTCATTTTTTTTCTTTTTTTTTTTTTTCTTGTTGCTTTTTTTTTCTTCTCATTTTCTGCTCATTGTTTTTTGCGCATTGTTTTTGCTTGCTGTCTAATCTTTTTTTTTTTTCTTGTCTGCTCTTTGTTTTTGCTCAATGTCTGCTCATTGTCTGCTCGTTGTTTGTTTGTCTTCTCTAGGAGGCACCAGGAACCGAATGCAGGACCTCCCATGTGGGAGGTGGGCACTCAGTTGCTTGAGCCACATCTGCTCTGCCCCATAAGTTTTCATAAATTGCTTTCTCATTTTCACTTATCTCAATATCTCTATTAATTTCTCTTGCAATGTCTTCTTTGACCCATTGATTGTTTAGGAGTTTGATTTTAGCCTCCATATATTTGCAATCTTCCCCCTTTCTCACCTATTATTTGATTATGGTTTAGAGACAGTGCTTTGTATAGTTTCAATCTTCTTAAATTTATTGAAAGATGTGTTGTGGTGCAACACCTGGTCTATTCTGGAGAAAGATCCATGAACAGTTGTGAAGAATGTATAACCTACTGTTTTGGGGTGCAATATTCTATATATTTCTGTCTGATTCAGCTTGTTTATCATATTGTTCAAGTTCTCTGTTTCCTTGTTGACCTTCTGTTTAGTTGTTCTATCAATTGATGTGAGTGGTGTGTTGAAGTCTCCAACTCTTATTGCAGAGATATCTATTTCTCCTTTCAGTTTTACCAGAGTTTGCCCCGTGTATTTTGGGGCACCCTGGTTAGGTGCATAGATATTTATGACTGTTGCTCCATAGTGGTGGATTTTCACTTTTATTAATATATAATAGTCTTCTGCATCTCTTGTAACTTTTTTTTGCATTTGAAGTCTGTTTTGTCTGACACCAGTGTACTGATCCCTGCACTCTTTGGTATTATTTGTGTGAAATATATTTTTTACAACCTTTCAATTTCAGTCTATTTGCATCCTTGGGTCTAAGGTGAGTCTTCTGCAGACAGCATATGGATGGCACATGTGTTCTTATTGATTCTGTCAGATTATTTCTTTTGATTGGGGAGTTTAATCCATTAACATTCAATTTTATTACTGTGAAGGCATACTTACTTCAACCATTTTATCCATTAGCTTTCATATGTCATATCTAATTTTTGTTCATATTTTCATTCATTTGGTTACCCTTTCTGATAGTCTTCACTTCTACACTATTTTCCAAGGCTCTTTCTCTTCTCTTTTCTTTTCTGGACAGAATTCCCTTTAGTGTTTCCTGCAGAGCTGGATTCTTGTTTATGAATTCTCTTAGTTTCTATTTATCTGTGAATATTTTAAACTCACCATCATATTTAAAGGATAGTTTTGCCAAAAAATAATTATTGGTTGTCAGTTTTGCACTTTCAGTTCCTTAATTATAGCATCCCACTGTGTTTTTGCCTCCATAGTTTCTAAAGAAAAACCTGCACTAAGTTTTTGTGTTTTTTAAATATATTTTATATTGAAGTATATCATTCATACATAAACATGCATAAGCAGTAAGTATATAGTAAAAATTGTGAATTTAAAAAATAAACATGCATAACATCACAAAGGAATCTCATGTATCACCCCTCCACCAATACTTTGCATTGTTGTGAAACATTTGTTACAATCTATACAAGAGCATCATAAAAATATTGCTACCAACTATAGTCCCTATCTTACGTTTGGTGTATTATTCCCCCAACCTGCCCTATTTTCTAAAAATATATTTTTATTACAGAGGTTGTGAACTTACAAAACAATCATACTGTGTAGAATTCCATACAACACCCCTTCACCAACACACCACACCATGGTGGAACATTTGTTACAGATTATGAGATAATATCATCAAACTATTACCACAAACCATGGTCCATAGCATACATTTGGCACACTTTTTCCATACACCTCCTTTATCAACACAGTACATCTTTGGCATTGATGCAAAAATATTATAATATTGCTGTTAATCACAGTCTATAAGGCACACGAATTGTAGTTTTCCCATGCTTCTCCACATTCTCACCACTCTGCCATAGAGATGTACATCTGCTGTAGCTCTCAGAAGGACACTCTTGCATTTGTACCCTCAACCACAATTCACATCCACCTCTGGGTTTGCTGTGTTATTCATTCCCCAGATTATTCTTTAGCTTTCTTTCAACTGACATTTACTTCCCCAGACCTCCCTTTTCAGCCACAATCCCATTTATAAACTAGCTGTTACTCACTATAATGTGTTACCATCAACTCTATCCATTCCCACACTTTTACAGTCAAGTTAATTAAAACTTGTACATACATCAGATCAGTAGTTCTTCTCAATCCTATTATCTCCTAATAACCTATACTCCAGGTTTTAACTCCATGTGTTTATTCTTCATATTTAGTTCACATTAATAAGACCATGCAATATTTGTCCTTTTGTGTCTTGCTTACTTCGCTTAGTATAATGTCTTCAAGAGTCATCCATGTTATCATATGGTTCCTAATTTCATTTCTTCTTAATGCAGCATAGTAATCCATAGTATGTATATACCACATTTTGTTTATCCAGTCACTCGTTAATGGACACTTGGGTTGCTTCCATCTTTTGGCAATTTTTTAATAATGCCGCTATGAACATTGGTGTGCAGGTATCTGTTCATATCATAGTTTTTAGTTCTTCTGGATATATTCCTAGTGGAGGAATTGCTAGATCATAGGGCAGTTCTATATTTGGCTTCCTGAGGAACCACTAAACTGTCTACCACAGAGGCTGCACCATTTTACAATCCCACCAACAGTGAAGGACTGTTACTATTTCTCCACATCCTCACCAGCACTTATTGTTGTCTGTTTGTTTTTTTTTTTTTTAATAATTTCCATTCTATGTGGTGTTAGATGATAGCTCCTTGTTGTTTTGATTTGCATTTCCCTAACAGCTAGTGATATGGAACATTTTTTCATGTGCTTTTTGGCCATTTGTATTTCCTCTTTGGAAAATGTCTATTAAAATCTTTTGTCCATTTTTTTAGTTGGATTGCTTGCTCTTTTATTGTTGAGTTGTATGATCTCTTTATATAGAATGGAAATCAAATCCTTACCAGATATTCAGATATGTGGTTTCCAAATATTTTCTCCCATTGCGTGGGCTGCCTTTTTTCCTTCTTGATGAAGTCCTTTGAATCACAGAAGTGTTTAAGTTTGAGGAAGTCCCATTTATCCATGTTTTCTTTCATTGCTTGTGCTTTCAGTATAAGGTTTAAGAGTCCACCACCTACCACCAAGTCCTCAGGATGTTTTCCTATATTTTCTTCTAAGAACCTTATGGTACATGCTTTTATACTTAGGTCTTTGATCTATTTTGAGTTAATTTTTGTATAAGCTGTGAGATAGTGGTCATCTTTCTTTCTTTTGGCTATGGATATCCAGTTCTCCCAGCACGTTTGTTCAATAGACTCCTCTGGCCCAGCTGAGTGGTTTGGGAAGCTTGTCAAAAATCACTAGGCCATAGATGTGAGGGTCTGTTTCTGAACCATCAATTCAGTTCTGTTCGTCTATGTGTCTATCTTTATGCCAATATCATGCTTTTTTTGCCACTGTAGTTAGGTAATATGATTTAAGGTCTGGAAGTGAGAGTCCTCCAACTTCATTTTTCATTTTTTAAGATGTTTCTGGCTATTCGGGGCCTCTTACACTTCCAGATAAATTTGAAAATTGTATTTCACATTTGTTTAAAAATTGCTGGTGGAATTTTTATTAGGAATTGCATTGAATTTGCATGTCAATTTGGGTAGAATTGACATCTTAATGATATTTAGTCTTCCAATCCATGAGCATGGAATGTTCTTCCAATTATTTAGGTCTTTTTAAAATTTTGTTTAACAGTGCATTACAGTTTTCTGAATAAAAGTGCTCTATATCCTTGGTTAAGTTTATTCCTAAATATTTGATTCTTTTAGTTGCTACGCTAAATGGATTTTTTTTTCCTGACTTCCTCCTCAGATTGCATATTACCATTGTATAGAAACACCACTGATTTCTGCATACTGATTTTGAATTCTGACACTACTGAAATTGCTTATTAGCTCTAGCAGCTTTGTTGCAGATTTTTCCAGACTTTCTAGATATAGGAACATATCATCTGCAAGTACTGAAAGTTTTACTTCTTCCTTTCCGATTTGGATGCCTTTTATTTCTTTTTCAAGCCTGATTGTTCTAGCTAGAACTTCTAGCACTATGTTGAACAACAGTGGTGACAATGGGCTTCCTTGTCTTTTCCCTGATCTCAATGGGAAAGCTTTCAGTCTTTCACCATTTGAGTACAATGTTAGCTGTGGGTTTTTCATATATGGCTGCATTAGTCATCCAAAGTGGTGCTGAGGCAAAATACCAGAAATCTGTTGGTCTTTATAAATGGTATTTATTTGGGGTAGAAGCTTACAGTTAACAGGCCATAAAGCATAAGTCTCTTCCTTCACCAAAGTCTTGCCACGTATTGGAGCATGACAGCTGCCGATGTTTGCCAGGGTTCAGGCTTCTTGGGTTCCTCTCTTCCTGGGGCTTGCCTCTCTCTGAGCTCAGGCTTGCTTTGTGCCACAAGGCCAGCTGTAGACTATCAGGCAAATGGCTTGCTTCTCTTCCCAGGGCCTTCTCTCTTTCCTCCCGAAAGAGAGGAAAGAGAGAAGCTCCTCTGTATGCTATTTCCCAGAGCTTCAGCTCAAGACTCCACATCATAGCTCCAACTAAAAATTGCTCCAACACTGTCTTATTCCATGTCTTTCATATTTGAGACCCCACCCACCAAGGGGTGGGGCTCAACACCCTCCTGAAATGGCCCAGTCAATGCCCTAATCATAACGTAATCACGTCCAGATTAACAGACCAGTTTACAAGCATAATCCAATATCTATTTTTGGAATTCATAACTTATCAAACTGCCAAACTGCTACAATGGCCTTAATCATGTTGAGAAAGTTTCCTTCAAGTCCTATCTTTTGTAGTTTTTTTTTTTTTTTTTCTTTTTTGAGAAAAAAAAATTTTTTAATTTATTTTTATTGTGGGTAAAAATCAAAATTCTCACAATACAGATACTTTTGTAGTATTTTTTACCAAGAAAGGATGTTGTATTTTGTCAAATGTTTGTTTTTCTGCATTAATCAATAAGATAATGTGATTTTTCTTCTTTGATTTATTAATGTGGTGTAGCATTCTGACTCATTTTCTTGTGTTGAACCACTCTTGCATGCCTGGTATAAAACCCACTTGATCATGATGAATAATTCTTTTAATGTGTTGTTGGAGTCAATTAGCAAATATTTTATTGAGGATTTTTGCATTTGTATTCATTAGAAAATGAGTTTGTAATTTTCTTTTTTCATATCTTTTTCTGGCTCTGGTATTAGGGTGATATTGGCTTCATAGAATGAGTTTTGTAGCATTCCTTCTTGTTCAATTTTTTGGAAGAGCTTGAGGAAGATTGGTATTAAATCTTCTTTGAATGCTTGGTTGAACTCACCTCTGACTGTCTGGTCCTGGACTTTTCAATTTGGGGAGCTGTTTGACGACCGTTTCAATCTCTTGTGATTGGTTTGTTGAGGTCTTCTATTTCTTCTAGGGTTAGTGTAGATTATTTATATGTTCCTAGGAATTTTTCCATTTAATCTACATTGTGTAGTTTTTTGGCATAAAGTTGTTCATAGCATCCTCTTATGATCTCTCTTATTTCATTGGGATCAGAAGTAATGTTCCCATTTTCATTTTTTCATTCATTTATTTGCATCTTCTCTCTTTTTTTATTAGTCAGTCTAGCTAAGAGTTTATCAATTTTGTTAATCTTCTCAAAGAACCAAGTTTTGGTTTTATTAATTCCCTTGTTTGTTTTTTTGTTTTCAATTTCATTTATTTCTGTTCTGATCTTTCTTATTTCATTCTTTCTACTTGCTTTGGGATTTGTTTGCTGTTCTTTTTCTAGTTCTTCCAGCTGTGTAATTAGGTCATTGATTTTAACTCTTCTTTTTTATTATATATATATTTTTTTTTTTTTTTAAAGATTTTATTTATTTATTCATTTATCCTCCCCTTGCTGCTTGTGCTCGCTGGGTCAGCTAACCACGCCGTGCGGGCGGGCTTGCCTTCACCAGGAGGCCCCAGGAACCGAACCCGGGGCCTCCCATATGGTAAACGGGAGCCCTACTGATTGAGCCACAGCCGCTTCCCAACTCTTCTTTTTTAATGTAAGCATTGAGGGCTATAAATTTTCCTCTCAACAGTGCCTTTGCTACATTCCATAGGTTTTGATATGTTGTGATCTCATTGTCATTTGTCTCGAGATATTTACTGAATTCTCTTGAAATTTCTTCCTTCACCCATTGATTATTTAAGTATGTTGTTTAATCTCCATATATATGTGAATTTTCCATTTTTCTGCCACTTGTTGATTTCCAACTTTATTCCATTATGATCAGAAAAAGCGATCTGTATAATCTCGACTTTGTTGAATTTATTGAGATCTGCTTTGTGACCTAACATATGGTCTATCCTGGAGAAAGATTCATGAGCACTTGAAAAGAATGTATATCCTGCTGTTTCGGGTACAATGTTCTGTATATGTCTATTAGATTTATTCCACTTACCATAATGTACAAGCTCTGTTTCTTTATTGATCCTCTGCCCAGATGTTCTATCCAATGCTGAGAGTGTGTATTGAAGTCTCCAATTATTATTGTAGAGATGTCTATTTCTCCCTTCAGTTTTGCCAGTGTTTGCCTCAGGTACCTTGGGGCATCTTGGTTAGGTGCATATACATTTATGATTGTTATTTCTTCCTGGTGAGTCAACCTTTTTATTAATATGTAATATCCTTCCTTGTCTCTAATAACAGTTTTGCTTTCAACATCTATATATTCTGATATAAGTATAGCTACCTTATTATTATTATTTTTGTTGTTATTTCGTAACTGGAATATGTTTTTATAACCTTTCACTTTCAATCTATTGGTATCTTTGGGTCGAAGGTGGGTCTCTTGCAGACATCATGTAGTTGGCTCATATTTTCTTATCCATTCCACCAGTCAGTGTCTTTTGTTTGGGGAGTAATAACATTCAATGTTATTACTGTAAAGAAAGTTCTTATTTCATCAATTTTGATCTTTGTGTTTTATCTGTCATTTTATTTTCACCATTCTTTTGACACTTTTATTTACGGTTACAGATTCAGTCATCATTTTTAGACTCTCTTCCAAGCCTCTCTCTCCTGCTTTTTCTTTTCAGGCTGTAATACTCTCTTTAGTATTTCCTCCAAAGCTTGTCTTTTTGTTATAATTTATCTGTGAACATTCTAAATTCACCCTCATTTTTGAAAGATAATCTTTCCAGATATAAAATTCTTGGTTGGCAGTTTTTCTCTTGCAGTACTTTAAATATATCATATCACTGCCCTCTTGCCTCCATGGTTTCTGATGAGAAATTGACACTTAATCTTATTGGTTATCCCTTATATGCTATGCATTGCTTTTCTCTTGCTACTCTCAGAATTCTCTTTTTCTTTGGCATTTGGCATTCTTATTAGTATGTGTCTTGGAGTTATTTTATTTGGATTTAATCGTATGGGAGTACGTTGTGTTTCTTGGACATGGATATCTATGTCCTTCAATAGGGTTGGGAAATTTTCCACCATTATTTCTTCAAATATTCCTTCTGGCCATTTTCCCTTCTCTTCTCCTCTGGGACACCCATGACATGTATGTTTGCACATCTCTTGATGTCATTTAGTTCCCTGAGACCCTGTTCAGTTTTTTTCCATTCTTCTCTTAATATGTGCTTTTGTATGTTCACTTTTGGAGGCTATGTCTTTGAGCTCACTGATCCTTTTTTT
>JAKSZT010052260.1:1638503-1649168 GCA_026826555.1 Tolypeutes matacus | reverse complement strand
TCTCTCATTCCAAATGATGATCTTTTGGCCAGGATTTCACAGTGTCTTTCTGAAAGGCTTCTTCTCAGGAGGTTTCTGGGTGGAGTTTCACAGCCATGTGGTCTGTCAGCCACGTGGTCTGTCAGCCATATTGTCTGCTAGGTCAGCTGCCTTCCCCCTTTCACTATACTAACTTGCTTCAACTCCCAGCTCAGAGGACTTACACCCTTATTCTTAAGGAGGCACTGAAGGGCAATGGTCATTCTTCTTACTGCTTGTTAGGGGCCATAGGCCCTACCTGGCAAGATGTAAAACCCTCTGTCTATTCTAGTGTGGTTGACAGAAGATGGGTCTAGCACCCTGGTTGAAACTGGATGAAGTCCCCACATGATTAATAAGATATTTATTCTGTAAGAAATAAACATAATAAGAATTTTGAAGATACATGGTCCCAGTAAAAGGGTAAAAAGATGGTGATAGGTGGGCCCCAAAATGGGGCCAGCCATGACATACTGGACCATGAGAGGGAGAAAGACCAGGTGCCTTCAGAGGCTACATCCTCCCAAAATTGATGGGAAACAGCATTCTTCCTTGACTTTTTTTTTGCTGTTGGTTAATTCTAGGGAGAGATTGTGGTAGACCTGCTGGGTTTGGGTATAAACTGCTAACACCAGTTCTCACAGTGGCGGTTATACTTAGGACAGCTAGGAGAGGTAGGAAGAGAGGCACTGCCCTAGACATAAACTCACAAAGAGTGTAGGTAACAAGACAAGTATATGGCAATCAAAAGAAAGATAGCATTTAAGGGAGTCATTCATTTATCTTCTAAGCATATCCATTAATTACTTAGAAAATGAATTAAGTTTACCAAGACTTTTAACATGTTCAATACCCCTTTACATATGATCTAGAATAGAAAAGATATGATCATATTCATTAGGTATACAGGTACAGTACTCAATATTAGTTAATGTTCAAGTTCCTCTTTGAGTTGCAGTTAATAGATCTAAGTTCCAGGTTTGAAATACCGTACATTTTATATCTCCATGGGAGTAGGCCATAATGCCAATTGTGTTTAAGTTCTACTCACATTACTCTGGTAATCATTGCGCCACTTGGTATGCCCTTCACACAGCCAGCATGCTGCAGCACTGTTGATCCTAGAGAGGAGCTAGGAAGGTAGGCTTTGTTTCACCAACCTGATGCGGAGCAGCCTTCAGCACTATGAAACTGAGCCAGTCTGAAGGCAATATCCATTGTACATCTGGCCATATCAAGCCATCACTGGTGGCTGCAAGAGTCTGAAATTGCAACGTGCTCTCCATCCACTTCAGGAGCATGTTCAGAGATGTAATAGATACTTTCATTGTTTTAAGGGTCTTTGTGACCAGCCTAGCCAATACCTCAAATGGAGAGGCACCATGCAGTATACTGAATGCCTTGAATGAATGCACAAGAGAGTTTGATGATATTGAAATCTATCTCTTACTTTTTATACACTTTCTAAATATTTCCAATGCAATGTATAACAAATCAAATGAACTTAACTATTTTAGTACTTTGTTCTTACTTTTACACCTTTATCCTGATTACGTTAATTTACAGGAATTTTAGTTTAGCAGTACAGGAAAAACTTTCTCCATTATTTTATGAAAATCCAAGATTTCCAAAGGAATTAAGGTTATCTTTCCCTTACCAACACATTAATATGCAGATTGAGGTGGTCCTCTGACAGGTTTCCCCGCTATGAAGTTACTTTTTATTATTAATATCAATTTAAGTTTCTAATTAATAATGGCTTCCTGGAATTAGCCATTTACATGCTTCAGTTTAGAAGATGCTTTTACAAACTTCTTATAATTAATCATAACCACATAGACTAGTTACTTTACCTTTAAATAAGCTTATTAAATTACAATTAGCAACCAATGAAATTTGTTTTATCTTAATTTCATTAAACATGAAATTACAATTTTCATCACCTTAAAGATTTAATACATATAATGTTAATTTATTTAATTGGTATTCAATAAACCTAGGGAGATAACACCCAAGCTAAATAATGTCGAAACCATTATAGTTTATGCAAGAAATGTTCTTTTTCCTTCCTTTACAGGATGCTAAAACCTCTTTTCTTTAATAAAATTCTAAAATTGTGAATAACTTAAAAAGCATACTGACTGCTAGGTTCTGGAATGTATTATACTTTTTAAAATTTGTTTTAAATATAATTTAGAAAAGATCTTTCTATAGCTTTCAAGGACTTTTTCTTTACTTACTGAAATTTGACAGTTGGATTATTAACCACCCTTATTTTAAGGCTGTTTAAGGGTTTAAATTGGGGAATTACAGGGCAAACTGATTCTTGGTTCCCCAGCCTAGAAGACAGAGTTTTAATCTACCACACATAGTCAGTCCCTTCCTCAGGACTCCTGCAAAGAGAAGGCCCTGGGGGCTGGCTAGGTCAAAGAGCTTAGGAAAATCTTTTTCCCTTTCCCAGTAGTTTCTATATTCATATTTCTATATAACCTTTCCATCCTGCTTAGCCTAATTTGGGCTAAAGAAATATTTATTCACATATATATCTGAATATTTAAAAATTATTGAATAGAGCTCTTTTGAGGATTTTCATTTGCTAATTTGATACTACCATCCCAATGTATGAAGATATACACTGAACAGATAGGCAGACACAAATAGAGAGACACAGAAACACACAGCTCACTGTTACTTATAATCTGCATTATTCTTTAACAAAATAAGTTTGTAAAGTAACATTATAGTCAAATGATCTCCTTGAAGTCTATTTCTAATTACTCTAATTTGCACTGTGGCCATGCAGTTTTACACAAGAATTTCATTCCTTTTAATTATTAGCTTATAACCAAATTGTTCCCAATGCTTTCAAATACAATTTACAATATTTTCCTTAACCTCAGAGCTTTGTTTATTTCCCATTTTGACTTTGACAGACCTTGTATGAGAAACATTAATTCCAGTATATACTCACTGAAGTCATTGAAATCTTAGGGAAATCTGGTTTTTCTCATGACTTGCTGCTTTTAGGAACATCTGCACTTGAGGTGGGAGGCACCCCTCTCCCAAGTCCTCTACTGCTGGACTAGAAGATTGCCATCCAACCCTGAGGGTACAGAATTCCACCAGGCAGCAATCTAGTCCATACCTGGAGTCATGAGAGAAAAGCAAGGTCATTAATACCAGTGAGTAGAGGTGTCTCAAATTTGCCTTCCCCTGAGCCATGGGGGGCAGAAGTTGTCATGAAATAACCATAAGCAAAGGCAAGTGGTGAGGCTAGACTTGAAGTAACCATAAACAAAGGCAAACTCAGTTTATAATTACCATTACTAGAGCAAGGATAAACAAGGGTGTGGCTAGACCTCAAGTAACCATTAACAAAGGTAAATTAGTCTAAGATTATCATTACAGGCTAAATCCACCCAGATATAGCAGTTTCAGATAGTATCCTTCTGCTGTTTTATAATATAAAGCCATCTATATAATGACCTTAACTCTTAGTTACAGTATCTTGTAAGTTTTCACTTCAAATTGGGCACTTCTGTTTATTAACTAAGCAACTAAAACAATTTTATTAGTAACAATGTTGCCAAGTTTTCCCACTTTTCCAGCAGTTGAATCAATTCCACCTATGAATTATGTATTAAATCCAATTACAAGACAGTATTGACATTTAAAGACTTATTTCTAGGTTACCTTTCACCGTTATCCAATTTGTAACAGGCAAACCCCAGATCTGATTTATGAGTTCCTGTGCATGACCAGACAAATTTAAAGGAAGCACAGATTTAAATTTAAACACAAAGTTAAGCACAGATTAGAACAGAAGACAGAATTCTATACTTACCTAGTTTAGGGAAAGACCTGCCTTTAGAATCTTCTAGACACACAGCTCCCAGTGTCTGTCCACAGCAGAAACTTCATGCAGGACCCTCTGCTTCATTCCTCCAGGAAAATCCCAGGGCAGCTGCTAAATATGAAGCTAAGGGATCCAGAGAAGCCCTGCTCGCAACAAGACACAAATTGGGGCAGCTCTGGGGACTACATCGCATTAGTTACTTCCTGGCAAGGGTGAGCATTCCACCCCCCCCGGAAGTATTAGAGTGTAGCAAAGGATTAGGCAGGAACCTTTTAATCTTAACTGATGGCAGATGAGGAAGTTCATTATTCTATAGGGGAGAGGTTTAGTAAATGGCCTAGATCTTAATTTCCCATTCATTAGCCTGATTAGGTACAACCAAGGTTAGAGAGGTCCCGAGAGCAGGCCAGGACTGAGTAATTGGCTTCCATGTTAATTAAGAAATTAATAATCTTACCTGCTATGTCAAGGGTCACCCAAGCCTCCTGGTTGATAGTTCATGCATGTCTTCAGGCCCCTTCCATCCAGCAGTCTGTGTTGTGAGGTAGGTTAGGGACAGGTTCCTACTGACATGGAGCCTGGATTCTGGTAACCCCAAGATTCCTGGTGCCTTTAAAAGCAGCAGTTAAAAGGTGAGCCTGTCCTGGACCCTGGACTTGCCCTCCTTGCCTGCTCCTTCTTGATGGCATGGTCTAGATTGTTGAACACTGAGATGGCTGTTTCTAAAAGGGAGTTAATGGAAGTTTGGGGGCCCAGGGAAAGTTTCTGCAGCTTTCTATGGATATCTAAGTTAGACTGGAGTTCCTAAGAGGATCTGTTCTTCTCTAGAGTTATCTACCAAAAGGGTATTTTTTTTTATTGTCACTGCCAGCTTTCCTTGAAATAAGGCTATGCTTTAGGTTCTGCCTCTGAGTGATTTCCCTGAGCTTTTAATTGTCTGGTTTGGTAGTGCATTTCTTAATCCCTTTAAGGAGACATGACCATGTGGTCACTGGCCCTCAGATCTGTCAGTCCTTTCTTTCTCTCTTACACAGGTTTAACTGGCATTCAGGGTCCCATATAGAGCCCACTTTCAGCCATACTATGGCCATGTGGTATGGCAGGAAAAGATTAGCCTCTTTCTTTGTAGACTATTAGTAAGTAGGCTGTCCCAATTAGAAGTTGCCCATTATCCTAGCAGAGGATAAATGTGCTCTTCAGCCTGGGTGGGCGTCCTTCTGCTAGACCTTGTTGAATGGATTGCTCACTGAGCCACCATCCTGGAGGTTGGGAACCCTGCTCACTGTTCTTGTGTTCCAGGGATCAGGAGCCTTATGTATCTTGGCATTCCCAGAGCCTTAGAGGTCTTAAGAGACTTCTGGGTCTGGTTCCGAGATCTTAGTTCCCTAACCTGGCTTTCCTGCTAGGAAAGGGACTGGCTAGGGACCTTTCTTTTGCCTATTTTGCAGAAGTCTTAGGGGAGAGCCATGAGTGAGCTAATCTCATGACCACTCACTGGGTCCAACTTCCGCAGTTAAACCCAACATTAAAAGGCCATTAAGAAGCAGAGACTGATCTGCAGCTTACAGGCAAACAGCCACAGGGACCTCAGAGGTAACAAATTAAGAGGAAATTCAGGGTCTTCTAGGGGCTGAGTAAGGAATAAAATTCCTTGCACAGTCCAGAGTGAGAGTTTTGGGGATCGGGGCCTTGCTAATCATGAACAGGCTTTAATTAAAACTCACTAGTCCTTGGCAGGAGTTCGGGAGCACCACTTGCCCCTCTGTCTCCTTGCCTGGCTCACCAAATAATGTTACCCCATGACTCCGGTTACTGGGCTTCTAGGTTCTTAGCTTATGTTGTGTAAAAGAATTTAAGGACATGCCATAGGGTAGGCAAGGGAGTAAAGAGTTTATTAAGAAACAAGAAAATGAGTAAAGTACACCATCCATGCTAAGGCATGGACTGCAGGCCTACTGCAGGGTGAGTTGCACAGGTGGGACCCGTGGTCAGGGCTTTTTAAAGTCTGTTTGCTGTTCTGATTGGTTGCCCCACCTGTCATTTCTCAGGGAGCCAATGATGGGGCCTTTTGATGATATCCAGGGCTTTCTCTCTCATTCCAAATGATGTTCTCTTGGCCAGGATCTCGCACTGTCTTTCCAGCAGCCTTCTTCTCAGGAGGTTTCCAGGCGGGTTCTCATGGCCATGTCGTCTGTCGGCTATGTTGTCTGTCAAACATGTTGTTTTCTAGGCCAGTCGCCTTCCCCCTTTCACTATACTAACCTGCCTCATTAGGTATTACAGTTCTTCCCTGAAAGCTGTCAGATGTCTGAAAACATTTCTTTCATATATTTTATCTAGTTCTCTTGCTTACATGTAGAGGATTAGTTTAGTCCCAGTTACTGTAATGACTGTAAGTAGAAATCTCTTTACTTATGAATTATTTCACTTTGACAAAAATTTTTAGCTTATTTATTCAAGACAAGTTCCTATATTGTACCAATTGTGGATAATAGAACAATACTTTATGAAATCTTTATATTTTATTAGATAATATATAATCAATGACATATACACTACAATTATCTTCTAACTAGGCAATGCTAACAGTATTTAAAATGCAGAAACATATGAAATGTATAAGTTTTCAAGAAAGGAGGGAAATATTCTTAAAATGACTGCACATGAAGACAAACAAAGTAAAAAAGTGCTTAGTTTTGCAAATTGAGGTAAATAAATCAGTCTTTAACTTTAGGCAGAAAAGAAATCATGTTTATTTGAAATAAAGTAAAAAATGTACAAGATCTTATAGTTGGCAAGTGTGCTATACTTACAGAATTTGAATATCCAAACACTGGAAATTCTGAAATTTTCAAGTGGAGAAACCCAGAATCTGAGTTACAGGCAGAGGTAACATTGCTCTCTAAAGAAATCACAGAGAGTTCTTGAGTACTGATCTATCCCATTATGGTCTGGTACAATATACATTTAATTCATTCTATAATCTTTTCAATTTATAAAACAAGGATACAAACAAGTACATTCTTGTGAAATATGGAATTTCCTATATACTTTTAATAGGGACACTGACGTTGAGTAAATCCCTCTCACCATTGTGCACCTCCCTGCCCCAAAACACAAATATGCATAAATATAAGCCATTTTCCAGGAGTCAAAATATATTCAGATTACTTCTCATTCTGATTGGACATTCATGTTCAGATGTACTGCTCACAGTTCTGCCCATTTGGAGGACTGTCCTTTTTCACTACCAATGATAGCTTCCCAGCATGGGAACAATGAAGTAGTAGTAAATTTCTAGCTTACACAAATATATCACAAGCTGTCTGTCACTCAGCTTCAGATCATTTCCTCCTCCATTAATTTGATGGAGCCATAGCTATAGGTCAAAAGAAGTAGAATACATTGGCGCCTGAATACAGTAGAATACCTATAGCCTTTTTAAAATTTATTTTTGCCTTCTTCCATGCTTGAGTCCAGTCTTGGAGATCCATATCCTTACTAAAATGTATTAGATTATAGCTGCCCTATATCATGACCTGGTAAATTTGATAAACTTCAGCTCATAATGGGCATCTAGGTATTATATGCTCTTATTGTTGTCATAATCAGGAACTTAATCTCTACAAGGGTCCTGAGACACATCAAGAGATCATTGTTATATAAAAGTGCCTCTATTATCTAAAATATTAAGGTAATAATTCTCCAATTGCTTGGGTCAATGAACTGTATTTATTTTTTTCCTCTACTTTGTTTCCCCCGCCCAGGCCAACAACAGAAGGTCAATTATAATTTACTTCATCTATGTTATATGTTGACAATATGTAAATAGGAAACACACTCGCAGTTACTAGGTGGTTTCTATACATACACAAGGTGCAAACGTGGGGAAGTGGCTTCACATGGATATGTTTGCTTCTGTGTTTGGCCTCAGACAAATGCCTTAAGTGTGCAATCCCAAGAAGTCAGGTTAAGATATTTAGTATAAATTACATGCTGTCCCTGTACTCTTGGATCCAGGTTTTAGAAAATAAACTTTGTTCTTCTAACTGTACTCTTGACTTGTGCAGTACCTGTTGGTCCATGTCCTCATAAATATGAGGACTCATCTTCAAATGATTTATCTGGTCTTAAGAGTGAGTTACTAATTTCTTTGTCTCTGCTCAATATATATTTTAGTTATATGTATTTAAATTACCTGATATTTTCATTTACCTATCTGTCTGTCCATATATCCCTATATCAATGAAATTCCTAAATTCTCTGTAATTGAAACAAAAGTGAGCATTATTCGTGAGTTTAATATTCACTGAAGAAAGTGTTAAAGGTATGCAAACAAAATAAATTAATTCAAGTGATTAACCTGATTCTACTTATGTATTCTTGAGTTTTTATGACTCTGATATATCACTTTGCAATAAATCTTGATATCTTGTAGTGTATGCCTCTCAAATTTTGATCTTTTTCTTCAAATTTTCTTTGCTATATTAGGCCCTTTGCATTCTCATAACTTCTATACAAACATCTTGTCAGTTACTACAAGATTAAACCTACTAGGTCTGGATAGGGATTGAACTGAATATATATTAACTCTTCCAATATATGTCCATGTCATTTACTTCCATTTACTTTTGTCTTGCTTTATATTTCTCTCAATAATATTTTTTGGTACTAGGAATAGAATTGTTTCACATATTCTTAGTTATACTACTTAATATTTGATATTATTGAATGTTACTGCAAATGGAATTTTTTATAATTTTATCTTCTATTTTTACTAGTGCATGGAAATTCAATTAGTTTTTGATTGTTAGGCTTATATAGAGACATGGCAAAGCCTAGGTTATTTAGTCAGTGTTTATTGTGGTTGGAGGGTGGATTTAATAGCACAGATTCTAGAACTAGATTGCCAGTGTTTGAATCATACCTGTGGTATTGGGTAAATTACTTAAACTCTCTATGCCTCAATTTCTTCATCTGTAAAATGGGGATAATAAAAATACATACTTCAAAGAATATGGAATTAGAGTACAAATATACATATATACATATATATAACATGTGTTGTGTTTGTTTATGTATGAATATGCATATGTTAGAAAAATGCCACCTGGAAGTAAGCATTTTCTAAGGCTTTGTTATTATTATGGGAAAGATGTAGTACTACCAAGGTCAAGTTTGTATGTAGGAAATGCTGCACAGATGGTAGTAGTGGGATGTGGTTTGGGAAAGTATGTCATGGACACCATGTGCCCTTAACATATATTTATAAGCTAAATCCAAGGTGTGGGATAATTTTAAAGAGAATATTTTTGGGAGATGGAAGAGACATGCATGAAGTGCTCAGTGCTGGGATGGGTTTGGAATATTCAGCTCCTTCTTAGGTGCATTCTTGAGGAATCCAAAGGAAGTATCTATAGCTAAACATTACTTCTTTCCTTGGGCGTTTTTTTCTTTTTTTCTTTCATTTTTTAAAAATCCAGTTCAGTTGGTCTGAGTCAATCCCATCCCAAAGTCATGCATGTAAGTCTTTAAATCATTCACTATCACTTGGATATCTAGGATCTGCAAAGCTAATAATTTTCTGAATGTCATTTTATAAGCTACATATGAGCACTTTAGAATTATTAAAAATTCTTTGGAAATTTCTGGATTTACAAATTTTAAAATAAAAGGATAAAGAGCTTCTATATTTTTATTCACCATTCTTCCTTGCATCTCATTCCTTTCTCCTAATTTCTTATCAGTAATAAGGAAAGCAAAGTACTCATTTTTGGAAAGTACCATTATTTTGACCTTGTCTTATGTTTAACTAACTATTGAGTTCAAGTTGACAAATGTTTCCCCTTATTATTCTGAAGATATTAATCTACTGATTTCACACTGAAAGAAGTCTAAATTGTGTTCCTATGGGGTGATATATATTTTCCCTATGTTGGTGCTTATGTTTTTCTCATTGCCTTTTGGGCATGCAGTTTAAATATGATGAATTCAGGAGATTTAATTTTTATTCTGTTCTTATAATACTTATTCAATATAAATTCTTTACTTTCTCCAATGCTGAAAAATTTCCAACAATGTGACTTCAACTATTGCTCTTCCATCATTTTTTACAATTAAAAGAATTTTGTGGTTTTTCATTCTATTCCCTATGGACATTCTTGCCTCTTTTCTGTGCATGTTTGAGTGTGTGTGTGTGTTTATATGTATGCTGCTCCATAGGCAATTTCCACTAGTCTTTACTCCAGTGCCCTAATTCTCTTTTGCTCTGTGTATTTTGCTTTTTAACCTGTTAAATGTGGGTTGTTGTTTTATATTTATTTTTTTATTTACTTTTATTTTTCTTTATTTATCCCCCTTTCCCCCAGATGGTTCACTCTTCTGTCTGCTCATTGTTTTCTTGCCTTCTCCAAGAGACTCTGGGAACATTACCCAGGACCTCCCACAGGAGAGGGGGCTGCCCAACAGACTGAGTCACGTCCGCTCCCTGTGGGCTACTGCATCTGCTGCCTTGTGGCCTCCTCTTGTTATGGTGGGGGCGGGGTCTAGCTCTGTTGCGGGGACACCTAGCTCTGTTGCAGTGGTGTCTAGCTCTGTTGTGGTGGTGTCTAGCTCTGCTGAGGCAGAAGGCAACCTCTAGCTCTGTTGTGGTAGGAAGTGGCATATCCTTCTCTCCTTTTAGGAGGCACTGGGACCTCCTATGTGGTAGGCAGGTGCCCAAGTGGTTGAGACACATCTACTTCCCAATTGTGGGTTTTTAATGAGTCTATTTTTTTGTTCCCATGAATTCT
>JAKSZT010052260.1:1624443-1638403 GCA_026826555.1 Tolypeutes matacus | reverse complement strand
TTTTTTTTTACTTTTAAAGAAGGTTTAGATTACATAAATGTAATATAAAAAATATAAGGGATTCCCATATGCCCCATTCCCTTCCCATCCCACACTTTCCCACGTCAACACATCCCTCGTTACTGTGGTATGTTTTTTACAATTGATGAACACATACTGAAGCATTGCTACTAAATATGGATTACAGTTTACATTATAGTTTACACTTTGTCATGCACAATTTTGTAGGTTATGACAAAATACACAATTGCCTGTGTCTATCACTGCAATGTCATGCAGGACAACTCCAATGTCCTGAAAATGCCCCCATATTATACTCATTCTTCCCTCTCCCTCCCCTCAGAACCTCTGGTGGCCACTGCCTTTATATCAATGACAAGAGTTCTTCCACTGCTAGAATAATAATAAGTTTATAGTAGAATAATAATAAGTCTAATTTAGTCCATTGTTCATTCCCCAATCTTGAGGATTTGGAGATAGTGATACCCACTTTGCTTCTAATTGAGAGGGAACTTAGATCCCATGGGGCAGATGGATAGAAGTATCTCGCTTGCAGTTGCAGACACTCTCTGTTCCTTGGGATGGGTACTGTCCATCATCATCTCCTTGGTAGTTGTTCTGGATGAGTCCAATGAACTGGAGAGTGGGTGTTGCAACTCTGCTGAAATTCAGTGCTCAACTGGCACATGGATGGATCAAAGGTTTAAGTCTCTAGGACATATATTTATCAAGTATAGTGCTAATTATAGGTTCAAGTAAAAGGGGCAGAAGAGCCAGGTGTAGAGAGCCTATAAATGAGTCTAACTCTAAGGAACATGAATTCCAAAGTAAGGTCCACTGACAGGGTGCCAAATTTATGAGCTGTTTGCCCTGCTTATAGTTTCTGGATGTCTCTAAAGCCTTCCAGAGCCCTATTATTTGAGGCATTATTTACTGTGGCAGTCAATGAGATCCTGCTGAGACTTGCAAAAGTGCAACTTCTGGAATGACCTCCCAACTCACTTTGAAGTCTCTTACCCATAAAAACTCATTTGTATTTATCATTTACCCCTTTGGCCAAGGTCTTTTTCCAGATGCATTGCTAGTTGGCACTTGGTAATAATCCCTTTGTGCCAGGGAGGCTCATCCCCAGGAGTCAAGTCCATGCCATGGGGAAAATAGTGTATTAATATGCTGAGTTTGACTTAGAAAGAGGCCACATTTGAGCAACAAGGATGCTTTCAAGATGTAACTCTTAGACAGTATATAATACTGGGCTAAATTTCAATTTCACAAGAAAATATTCATAAGTATAATCATCAATATCAAGGGCCTGGTGTGATGCCTTCTTTATCTTCTTTCACTAGGCACTGTCCTTGTACTTGGGGGATTCTTGCTGTCCTATTATAGAATGTATGAGCATGATTATTTTATGATCTCTTTTTTATCTTAATTACAAGAGTTTCTACATTTTATACTTATTTTCTTGGTTGACTTTCATTTTGAATCATTTTCTTATGTGGTTTTAATATTGGGGGCTCATTTTCAGTATGGATTCTTAGTTCTTCTGAAATTCCATGTACCTTTAATTTTGGGAGAGTTACTATGAAATCATATTATTTGATTATGCCAGTTTTTGACTTGAGAAATATTTTTATATTAATTCTTTTTCTTGACAGTCATCACATGTGAAATTATTTTAAATGCTATCCTCTCACCAATGCAGGCTTGTGACTGCATTTCCTATGGGAAATGTTTGTTTTCACTTGGAACCCTGAATACAGATACACATTCTGTGGGAGTACTCTTTCCAGATGCTTTTTTCATCAAGGTCGCAGCTTTTATCTGCTCTCAACTTTATGCAGTGATCCAGTACCAGTATCCAATTAAAAAGTGCCTATTTGGACACTGAAAGCTTAGGAATTAGTATCTTTATCCAATAAAGTTTCTCTTTAAAGTAGCTCTGGCATCAGCTCACAATCTGAGTGAGGAATTTTTTCTTCATTTTTAACAATAAAGTGTTAACAATATTGTGTTTGATATGTAACATATGTACAAAATATTTGGTTATATTTTATAAAACATTTAATGTTTCAATTTAGACCTAGTGAATTAATCTTGGATTATTATTCATGTCTATTTTGGAATCCACCAAGTGAATATGTAACTTGCCATATGTGTAGATTCATAATGTTTACACTTCAGTATTTCAGATATATACAATATCTGATATTTTATTTTCTTGGAATACTTTACAATTAAAGATAATGATGGCTCAAATTTATTAAGGCCAATTCATGTGCAGTTAGGTTGACTTTACTTCTCTAATTTGTTCATAAGAATGTTGTATCTGTACTCCCTACAAAATAAAAAATATGTCCAAGAGACAACAAATTTTAATGGCTAAGAATTTAGTTCAATATAACAAACATTTTAATTTCCAATCCTTTTCCTTTATTTCATACTCTATGAACTATGGCCATTCCATTAAAATTTTAGCGTTTCAGGTTTCAAAGGAAAAAATGAGATAATAATCTAATTCATGTACATTTAGAGAGAAACACATCATTAATATATGCAAAAATGTTGCAAAAACTCTCAAATGCTTACACTTAAAGTGCTTCTACCTCTTTTCTTCATATTCCAAGGTAGGTGCCTTAAAAATTGTCATATTTTCCTGACTGTAACTTCCTAAAGAAGATAATTCATCATCAAATCTAAAGTTAGGCACACAGGAGTGAATGTTTGTGTTCAGAGTCCAGCCTTTGATATGTGGCAACTTACATTCTAGTCCCACCTATGTGGTATACAAATTGGATGACGTTGAGCAAGATACTTAAATACTCATTTATGAAATAGTTTTACTAATACAATATACATTAGAGTTTATGTAAGAACTGACCCTAATCATATATTCAAAGAATATAACACAGTTTCTGCCACATGGTTAAGTATTCAATGAATGCTAATTATTATGAGGAGAATGGAGATGACTCCTCATTCCCTTTTTGATCCTTAATAACTGTTCCTTAAATATTTTGTTAATGATAATGAAGGATAGTAAAGCCACACATTTTTCCTTTAAGGCAGGATACTAGTGAGGATGATGGGAATTATGAAGATGCTGATAATCCTCCTTTTATTATTATGGTCACAGTTAGTTGTTTGCCAAACATTGTGGTAATTCGGCAATAATGGTATAATTAAGACTAGCAATATTGGGGAATGGATGTAGCTCAATGGTTGAGTGCCTGGTTTTCACGTATGAGGTCCTGGGTTCAATCCCCAACACCATCTAAAAAAATAAATTAAAAAAAGAATAGCAATCTTGAATATTTTTCCCCTTAGGGATAGATGTTCCAGTCTCTCAGAAATTCCAACAGTTCTAAGTTCCAAGGCTCTGAGTTCATCTCCCTGACTCTGATGCCACTCTATCATCATCAATCAAGATGCTATACTGTGTCATTGTTTGGACTGTTCTATGAGCATCTGGCTGTAGAGGAAGTAGGCCTGGCTTTCCCTTCTTATGGTCCAATGCTAAGACCATCTGTCTACATGAGTGCTTTGTTCAAATATCACACATTATTTTATAGGCATGGAGTCAGGCATCTTCCTCTGCATGGCTATAGTAAGATATGTAGCCACTTGCCAACTCTTATGAATCTTTGTGGTTAAAGCAACTATATTTATGATGATAAGGTATAGTGTTCTGGTCATTCCTATTTCTGTGCTGGGTTCTCAGAGACATAATAATGCTCTCAGCTTCAAATTGAGTCCTGTTTGTAATTTAAATTTCATGCCACTACCCTGGCCTATCATGGCAGAGAGACAGTAGCATCTGTCAAATTATTCTGATGTGTATATTAAAGGGCAATAACCATCAATATATTTTTTATTGGAGACGTTGTAAGATAACAAAACAATCATGCATAACATACAAGATTCCTATACATCACCCAATACTACAACCTGCATTGTTGTGGAAAATTTGTTACAAATGATGAAAGGACATCATCAAAATATTACTGCTAACTATGGTTCATAGCTTACATTTGGTGGATTTTCCCCATAAACCACACTATTATTAACATCATGTATTGGTATTGTATGTTTGTTATAGTTCATGAGTGAACATTCTCATATTTGTACTGTTAACTACAGTCCATCATCCATCACAGGGTGCCTTGAACAATTCTTCCAAAGTGTACACTCAGTTGCTCTTGGTTTCATCAGAGTTGTGCTGTCATCATCTTATTCAGTTTTTAAATGTTTCTAATACTACAAAAAGAAAAATCCCATATCTTTTTCTATCTTCCTATTGTTGACACTTAGCATTGGTATAAAACCTTTTTTGCCACTGATGCAAACATATTACAATATCACTTTTAACTATATTCCATAAGTTAAATTAGTTGTATTTTTCCCATGTATAAATATTCGTAACACCTTGTAATAGTGATGTATATTTGTTATAGTTCATGGAAGAACATTTTTTTTTTAAAGATTTTATTTATTTATTCATTTATCCCCCCTTGCTGCTTGTGCTCGCTGGGTCAGCTAACCACGCCATGCGGGCGGGTTTGCCTTCACCAGGAGGCCCCGGGAACCGA
The DNA here is from genome assembly GCA_026826555.1 of Tolypeutes matacus. Classification (NCBI taxonomy): domain Eukaryota; kingdom Metazoa; phylum Chordata; class Mammalia; order Cingulata; family Chlamyphoridae; genus Tolypeutes; species Tolypeutes matacus. The sequence continues at coordinate 1,633,814 of JAKSZT010052260.1, read as the reverse complement.
ACCCGGAGCCTCCCATATGGTAAACGGGAGCCCTACTGATTGAGCCACAGCCGCTTCCCATGGAAGAACATTTTTGTATTTGTAATATTAACCACAATCCACATCCACCACCAAGTTCACTATGTTATACAGTCCCTAGATTATCCTCTAGTTTTCTTTCTATTGACACTGACATTCCCTAGATGATCACTATCAGACATAATCAAATTTATAAATCAGCAGTGTTCGGTGTACTCACTATAGTGTGTTACTATCAACTCTATCAATTACCACACATTTTCAAATCAACCTTATTATAAATTCTACCTACATTAAACATCAGCTTCCCCTTCTCAACCCTCAATCTATCTTCTAGAAACCTATATTCTAGATTTTTAACTCCATGAGTTTTCTCACAGTATTTATTTCAGGCAAGTGAGACCATGCAATATCTGTCTTTTCATTTCTGGCTTATTTCACTCAATATAATGTCCTCAAAGGTCATTCATGTTGTCAAATGCATCCAGACTTCATTTCTTATTATAGCTGCATAGTATTCCATTGTATGTATATACCAAATTTTGTTTATAAATTCATCAGTTGATGGACATTCCGGTTTCCATCTTTTAGCAATTGTGAAAAATGCCACTATGAATATCGACGTGCAAATCTCAGTTTGCATCCCTGCTTTCAGTTCTTATGAATATATTTCAGGTAGCAGGATTGCTGGATCATAGAGCAGTTATACATTTAATTTCCTGAGGAACCACCAAACTCTCCTCCACAGAGGCTGCACCTGTCTACATTCCCACCAGCAGTGATGGAATGTTCCTATTTCTCCACTTCCTCTCCAACACTTGTAGTTTTCTGATTTTTAAAAATGGCCATCCTGTAAGATGTAAAATAATACATCATTTTAGTTTTTGTTTGCATTTCCCTATTAGCTAGTTATATTGCACATCTTTTCATGAGATTTTTGGCCATTTCTATTTCCTCCTTGGCAAAATGTTTATATGAGTCTTTTGCCAATTGTTGAATTGGGTTGCTTGTCTTTATATCTGTGAGTAGTATGATCTCTTTATATAGTATGGAAACAAACTCTTATCAGATAAGTGTTTTCCAAATATTTTCTCTTGTTGAAAAGGCTACTTTTTCACCTGCTTGACAAATTCCTTTCAAGTACATAATTTTGAGGAAGTCCCATTTATCTATTTTTTCTTTTGCTGCTCATCTTTGAGTATAAGGTTTAAGAAACCACAACCTACCAAAAGACTTTGAGGATGTTTCCCTACATTTTATTCTCTGAGTTTTATGGTTCTAGCTTTTATATTTAGGACTTTGATACATTTTGAGTTAATTGTTGTATAAGGTATGAGATAGGGGTCCTCTTTCTTTCTTTTGGACATGAATGTCCAATTCTCCTAGCACAATTTCTTGAATAGATTGTTCTGACCCAGCCTTATGGGTTTGATGACCTTGTCAAAAATCACATGACGATAGATGTGAGGATCTATTTCTGAACTTTCTATTTGATTCCATTGGTCAATATGTCTATGTTTTTTACCACTGTAGTTAAGTAATGTGCTTTAAAATCAGGAAGTGATAGTCCTCCAACTTTGTTCTTCTTTTTTAGGATGTTTTTTGACAATTCAGGGCCCCTTCTGAATAAATTTGATAATTGGTTTTTCCATGTGTACAAAAAAAAAAAAAAAAGAAAGAAAGAAAAAAGGCTGTTGGAACTTTTATTGGGATTGCACTGAATCTGTAAATCCATTTGGGTAGAATGGACATATTAATGATATTTAGTCTTCCAATCCATGAACATGCAATGTCCTTCCATTTATGAAGTTTTTCTTTGGTTTCTTTCAGCAATGTTTTGTAGTTTTCTGAATACAGGTCCTTTATGTCCTTGGTTAAGTTTATACCTAAACATTTGATTCTTTTAGTCACTATTATAAATGGAATTTTTTTCCTGACTTTATCCTCAGAATGTTCATTAGAGGTGTAAAGAAACTGCTATTGATTTTTGCACATTAATCTTGTATCCCACCACTTTGCTGAACTTATTTATTAACTCTAGTAGTTTTGTTGTGGATTTTCAGGATTTTTAAGATGTAGGATCATAGTTATCAGCAAAGAGTGAAAGTTTTACTTCTTCCATTCCTATTTGGGAGTACTTTATTTCTTTTTCTTTTTTAATTGCTCCAGCTAGAACTCTAGCACTATATTGAATAACAATGGTGACAGTGTGCATCCTTTTCTTGTTCCTGATCTCAAGGGGAAAGCTTTCAGTCTTTCACCATTGAGTACAATGTTAGCTGTGGGTTTTTGATGTATGATATATCCCCTTATCATGTTGAGAAAGCTTCATTCTATTCCAATCTTTCATAGTGTTTGATCCAAGAAAAGATGCTGTGTTTTGTCAAATGCCTTTTCAGCATCAATCGGGATGATCATGTGATTTTTTTCTTCTTCGATTTATTAATGTGCTATATTATACTGACTGATTTTCTTGTGTTAAACAACCCTGGTATACCTAGGATAAAACCTACTTTATCATGGTGTATAAATCTTTTAACTGCTGTTGGATTTGACTAGCAAGTATTTTATTGAGGATTTTCACATCTATATTCATTTGAGAAATTAATCTCTAATTTTCTGTTTTCATAGTATCTTTTTCTGGCTTTAGTATTAGAGTGATGATGGCTTCGTAGAAGGAGTTTGGTAGCATTCCCTCCTTGTATTAGTTTGCCAAAGGGCTACCAATGCAAAGTACCAGAGATGATTTGGCTTTTATAATGGGAATTTTATTTGGGATGAAAGCTTAAAGTTATGAGGCCCTGATATGACCAAATCAAGGTACCATCAGAGATGTTTTCTCACCAAAGTTAGCTATTGGTGATCCCGGTGTTCTGCCAGTGTGGCTAACAGGCATTTGATAGGGCTCATTTCCTCACATTTGACCTGCTCTGTGGGCCTAACCCCTCAGGGGCCTTTTTTCCTGTCCCTGTGCTCTGCTGATTCCAGACTATGGGTCTTCTCTCAGCCTCTTGGGACTTGACGTCTCTGTTTTCCTGCAGTCCTCCCTCTCTCATATAAAAGGATCAATTTGGCAACTTCCTTTCTCTTTGTGTCCTTCCTCTGTTTCTCCACTTATAAAAGGCCCAGCAAGTGGGCAGAGATCAAATCTGGCTCACACCTCACTGACATGGTCTGATCAAAAGCCTTAAAGCAATCTAATTAAGTGATCAAATTAAAGGTCACTTAATTGAATTTAATGCAATTAAAGGACCTCACACCCACAGGAATGGATTAGTTCAAGAATATAAGCTTTTTCTTTGTCCTACTTTATCAGTTTGTATTTTGCAATTCTATTACTAGAAATACGCCTTTTTCTTGTTCAATTGTGTTCTGATTTTTACAGGAATTAAAGAGTAAGGTTGTATATTGAGGGTACATTACAAATGAGTTTTGCATTTGCCCTTTTGTTATCTTTATTAAAGATCTTCATTTCTTCACACTACTCCAAGCCACTCTCTCCTTTCTTTTCCTTTCAACCTGCAAAATTCTCTTTAATAATTCTTAAAGGGCAGCCTTTTGCTTATGAACTCTCTGTTTCTGTTTATCTTTTAATATTTTAAGCTCTCCCTCATTTTTGAAAGACAGTTTTGTTAGATAAATACTTTTTGGTTAGTAGTTTTTCACTTTCAGCACCTTAAGTATAGTATACGATTGCTTTCTTGCCCCCATGGGTTTGGATGAGAAATTGGAACTTAGTCTTATTGAGGATCCTTTCTATGTAATGAATTGCTTTTCTCTTGCTGCTTTCAGAATTCTCTCTTTGGCATTTGACATTCTGATTAGTAAGTTTTTTTGGAGTATGTTGTAATTCTTGGACATGTATTTCATGAGTTGGGAAATTTTCAGCCATTATTTCCTCAAGTATTCTTTCTGCCCTCTTTACCATCTCTTCTTCTGAGTCACCCATGAAGTATGTTTGTGTATTTCATGCTGTCAATCAAATCCCTAAGACACTGCTCAATTTTTTTCTATTCTTTTCACTATCTGTTCTTCTGACTGTATGATTTCGATTGTCCTGTCTTCTAGTTCAGTGATTCTTTCTTCTGATTGTATAAATCTGCTATTGCATGCCTCCAGCATATTTTTAAACTCTACTATTGTGCTTTTCATCCATATAATTTCTGTTATGGTTCTTTTTATACTTTCAATTTTTTTATGCTCAAATGTTTTCTTCCTAGTATCATTAACCTCTTTATGCATATTTTCCTTAATTTCCTTGAATTTATTTAGGAGATTTATTTGAATGTCTTTGATTAGTTTTTCCAACTTTTGAGTTTCCTTACAAGTTTTAATTTGTTCCCTGACAGAGCTAAATCTTCCAGTTTCTTATTATGGTTTATAATTTGGAGCTGATGTCTAGGCATCTAATTATCATGATGAGTTAACTCTGAAAGTCTAGTTCTCCCTATTGTTTAAGGTTTTATTTTTGACTGGCTTTGTGTAAAGGTTCATCTTTGATTCTTGGTTTCAACTTATTCTAGACTTTTGGAATAGCCCATATTTAACTATTCAGATTTTCTCAGATCTTCTTCATCTGATTCCTATCTAGGATATGTAATGCAATTTTTAAAATTGTACTTTTTGTGCAGTTGTTTTACCTCCAAGAGAATACTTCCTTTTCTCTGTTCCTTTAATGGGATTCTTGATCTGTTCTGTTTGTTTTTGCGCAGATTTTTCTTCCCAGCTCCAGTGATTTATTTAAAATCCTTCCCTGCCCCATTTTCCTTAAACTTCAAGGGATTTCTCATGTCACCTTGTTGATGATTCACACCTCATGATTTAATTCTGGCTTAAATGCCACCTCTCTGTGGCATTCTAATTCTTTTAAAGTTAGAGGCTCACTTTTTCTAATGTTTTACAACTTATGTAAATCTCTGTTACCTAACAATAATCTAATTACATGCCTTCTTCTCTACTTGAGTGACTAACTTTTCATTCAGTTATTTATTCATTCCAAGCTAAAAATATGTTCAATTATACAAAATTGCCCCCTTCATTTCCAGTTTGAATTGATTATCCCTTCTCCTTTTCTGACTTCTGTAAATATTACTAGCAAAGTGCACAATTAAACCTATTTATATTGATATCCAACTAGACTGTAAGCTTCTTTATGATGGGGATGTCTCCATTGTTTTCCAATCACTAGTTCCTAACATAAGGCCTAAGAAATGTAGGCTTATTCATTTAGCAATTTCATTAATTTTTATTTTACTCATACCTTATACTCTACTTTATCTCGGATCTTGAAATATAAAGATAAATATATAGTGAGGGCTTTAAAGACATGTTCTAGCATTAGCAAAAAAGGTGTAAACACACTCATTATAGCATATTATATGATATCATGTATGTGGTCACCAAGAAGATAAAGTTAACAGTTCTATTTTAGGCTTTCGTGATTGATAGGGATATTTACTGATATAGATAATGAAAGAATGAACAACGAGGCATTATGAATTAATGAGTGAATTAATACATAATTTCACCAATTATCTGACATTCAAATGGGAAAGCCACACAATATTCCAAACTGTACCTGCCTTGTCATTACAGAAGTATCCAACCCATCCGAAAAGTAAGTCTTGTGTGTGGGTTCTATGGACTGTAAGTGTCATTGACATATTCTTAATTGGATATACAGTGAAAAAAAGTTTCTTAAAATTAGATCATAAACAATATTTTACCTTCATGGACTCCCCAGCATGGAAAATGTCCTGAAAAGCTATTTCTTTCTATAAGGTGGATTATTAATGTGCACAAATTACTAAAGAGTCTCTCAAAAGGTTAAGGAAATATCTAATTTAGATACTTTAGAGAAAAGTTGTAATGCGCCAAAATCAATAACCTGATCAAAACTGGTGATAGAGGAAAAAATAAGGCAAAGTGCTGAGATATAAATGTAGAATGAGCTATAGAATTCCCCACTGCATTTGCAAAAACATCCGTTGGTAGAGATGTGTGATGTGTGATGACCTACGTAGATGAATGGAAAATGTGTGATGGAAATGATGGAAATGTGATGAACTACATGGATGAATAGACATTTTTTTCTGTGTTGTTTTACATTTTAATTCTTCCTATCTAATTTCATTTGTACTGGATCAACTTGCTACTTTCTGACCCTTGAATAACTTTGTGATGCTTTCTCAAATCTGTTTTGTCCTCAGCCCATAAACAATCGGGTTCAGAGTTGGGGGAATAAGCAAGTAGAGGTTAGCCAAAATAATGTGAAGAGGGTGGTGGACTCCCCAAAATGATGGTAAAGAAAGTGAACAATGTTGGGACATAAGTGATTATGATGGCAGATATATGAGCAGTGTAGATATTGAAGGCCTTCTGCTGAGCATCTGCTGATGGGAGGCTGACCACGGCTCGAAGGATCATGGTGTAAGACACCGAGATACAGCAGATGTCAGACACTCCAATCAGGAGGGCAACCATCAGATCATAGATGACATTGACCTTGATACTGGCACAGATAACTTCACCACAGACATGTGGTCACAGTATTATGAGACATAATATTGCTTTGGCAGAAAGGCAAAAGCTTGACCAAGAATACGAAAGAAATCATCAGCATCAGACCCCTCAGTAAAGTGGTAAGCCCAGTTTTAGAAATGACAGGATTAGTGAGCATAGTGGCATAAGGCAATGGAGAGCAAATTGCCACATAATGGTCCAGAGCCATCAGCATGAGCACATCAGATTCCACACCTGTGAACCCGTGGACAAAGAATATCTGGGCCAAGCAAGCATTGAAGTTAATTTCCTTAAGACTGAACCAGAAAATGCACAGTGCATTGGGCAGAATGGTGGCATATGTGAAGATATTGGTGAGAGGGACAGGATGGCCAGAAAGTACATTGGGTGATGTAAAGATTTCTCATAGGGAATAAGGTACATAAGACCAAGGTTGCCCACAAGGGAGATGTCATACATTGCACAGAGAGGAAGGGAGATAGAATTGTGTGCTCTTTCCAAATCAGGAATGCCATTAAGAACAAAAGATTCCAGGACCACATATGAACTGCTGTATACCGTCATAACTAATTCAACAGAGGTTCTCTCTATTTTTCCAGAAATCTCTAACCTGAGGAGAAGGAATTAAGAAATAGAAAATTCACACAAAGCAAAACATAATTTTGGAATAAAATTACATTCTTAATAGTACAAACAGTTTTGAATGATAGTGACTATGAAAATATACTACTAACTGATTAATGGTACATTCCAGGTAATATTGTTAAGTTTTAAATAAACAGCTCCAATGTATTTTTTAAAGCCATATATAAAAAGTTGTTATTGTTTTCTGTCATTAAATGGAAACAGAAATTGAGGCATTGAGAGATTGAGTAATTTCAAATGTCATACAGCTAGATTCAAAGGTAGATGTATTCATATACAGCTCCAAAATTCATTCAGTCTCTTTACTGTACATTCTTGCTGGACAGAACACAAATGCTATTACAGCAAGTATTGCATTTGCATGTTGGCCTGGAATTCATTTATTACATTTATTTTTGTAATGTTATGAAATTGGAAGTTTATATATATTTCTACCAACTAAGACCTCATTCGAATGTCAGCTTCTTCTATACCAGTTGTGTGACTTGGTGAGATTTAATTGTTTAAGCCCAAGTTTTTCTTTTATATTTGCAAGGCTATTGCAAGAAGTCTGAAAAATAATGAGAGTATATTTCACTCATAGGTTCATAGTCTGGTGATTTGTATATACAATATTTCCAAATGCAGGTATAGATGCTATGTGGATATGACATGTCAGGACAGTGGCCACTAATGTAGTTCTAACTTAATTGTCCCAAGAAGGAGAAAGAAAAGAAAATAACTTTTCTCAAATATCTTGTAAAGGCCTGATGTCATTGAGGACACTTATCTCCTTTCTATGTCTCCTGTTCTTATATAAATCTTGAGAAGCATATTCTCTGGACTGTCCCTTTATTCCTTCCCTGAGCAAACATTTTCACTCTAACGACCTCAAATATAAACAATATGAAGATAATTTTCTGACCATTAATTTTACAATATAAACTATGTCATAATTGGTGAGTCCTCCTAAATTCATGCTGGATATTTCTCCCATAAATTTTCATGGACATTTAAAATTTACCATGCCCAAAACTTAACTCACCACTTCGGCCACTACCCACTGCCCAAATCATGCTCCATCTCTGAGTTCTTTCTTTTGGATAATGGTACCATCATCTGCCACCTTAACCAAAGTAGTATCTTTGTAATCTTCTCTGGTATTCCTCCACTTTATTTTGACTGTAATTTCTTCTGAGGTCAGAATTTCTCAGTTATTATTCCATCCAGATTATCTGGGGATATCTATTTTCTGTATTCTGTCATCAGACAAAAACTCTTATTTTAATCCAGAAATATTTCTAGTATCAGTCCTTCCTTTTTCTCTGTGCTCTTTGCCTATTTCACAGACCTCCTGGACACCCACAACTCCTGCATTAATTTCCTTTATAATGGATTTGGTTTAGAGGAACAGATATGAGGTTTGAAGATAGGAAAACCTGGACTTGATTCAGAATTTAAACAGTAATAACTTTGTGTAAAGTCTTGTACCTAGGCCAGGGTATTTAGTGATTATAGCTTATCCTGAACCCTGGAATGCAGTCTTCCTCAAAAGAAGTAGCGTTCTACCTCTGTGTTCTAAGAAAGCTTATCAAGATAAGTATACAGCAGAAAGACTTACACATAAAGGAAAGAAATTGAACAAAACTAATGTAGGTAGCGTTTTGTGATTGACAAATAGCCAAAGCATGTTTAAGCAAGACATGCCAAGATGCAGTGACCATATAATTCATCATCCAACCAGGGTACTTATGGATGCTTAGGGAAATGGATATAGGTAAAATGGGAAAGCAAAAACAGACTTAAATTTTACTTTCTTGATTGCCATGCCAAGGAATTTGAGCCCTATCCTCCCTCAAAGTAATGGGAAGATGTTAAAGATTATTAAGTAGTGAATTAAAATGTCTTCAAAATTATGCTTTATAACAAAATAGATTTGAAAAATATAGTAAACAAAGCAAATATATACGTGGATGTGTCCTGGAACTTTTCTGAGCTGGGTGGTATAAGCATTTATTAAGTTCCTGGATTTTATACGTTTTAACTTATTTCCTTTTTTAAGCCCCACATAAAATCCCTTTTTCCCACTATACCTTATATTTATGGGGTACTACAGAACTTTCCACTTTGGTGAGAAATACATTCAAAACTATTTTAGTTCACAGCATTTCCCATTCTGCTTTGTCAGTCACTACTTCTTTATTCAG
>JAKSZT010052260.1:1603895-1618681 GCA_026826555.1 Tolypeutes matacus | reverse complement strand
AGTATTTAAATTTAGCTAATGACATTTTAAAATTAAGTTCAAATGAACTTTCCTGGTTTCTACTGAGTCTTTTCAAATTTCTGTGTCAATAAGCATGGAATTATCATATATTTTTGTTTTCTTTTGGTCCCAAATATCTATGAAAAATTATATTGTGAAGGTGCAGTCTTTATTAATTTATTAGTTTGTATTTTGACAGAAGTTAGTTTTCCACCTTTTTTCTGCTTTGGGACATGGCTCTTTCTTGAAATCTTTCTTGATTAAAAGTGTGAGATTACAAGGTTGATTTTTTTTTTTTTTTTTTTTAGAAAATTCTTTACTTTATAATTTCAAAAAATTCCTGCTTCCACTATTGCTTGTTTTAGATTATCAACTTGAGTTATTCATTTTCCTACAGTATTGTACGTTTTATTGCATTTCCATAAATTACTTTATTTCAAATTCTTTTGTATACTTTAATCTCTGCCATGTAACAGCCTCTTCTAAAGTTTTATTTTGATTAATTCTGCTCTTCTGTTTTCTCTTTTTCTGATGAGAATTAGCCTAGGGTTTTCTATATGACTCTTTGTTTTTTTTTTTAAATCATTTGTTTTAACCATTGGAAGGCTTTTCAAATGAAGTCATAAAAACAATCTTAATGTATAAAAAGGAAAAAAAGCAAATAGCTCTAGATGAAGCATGGGAATTTTTGAAAAGTGCCAACACTGGTTTTATTAGAAAGTCAAAAAAAAAAAAAAAAAGCTTGAAAATCTTTGGTCAGCATTCCAGTTTGACTGATTTTTCTTTTTTTTTTTTTTCCCATCAAAAATTTTTTAAAAATCATCAGTTCTAATATTCTCCTGTTTTATAATTATATATAAAAGTTTTATTGATATAATTTCCTTTCTCCTCTCTATGAACTCTTCTTTGTTGTTTTATAAAGCATCCGGGGCTAAATATTTATTTTATTTCTACCTAAAAAGTTGAACACAATTTTAATTTATTTTACCCCTGAAAATAACATTGCATCTATGCCATATCCAATATTGGTCTTATTTTTATGGTTTCTAAAATGATAATTTCCTTCCTCCCTCCCTTCCTCCCTCCCTTCCTCCTTCCCTCCCTCCCTTCCTCCCTCCCTTCCTTCCTTCCTTTCTTCCATGTAGTATTCTTTATGATGGTGCATTAACCAAATGGGATAAGCTTATGAGGTTCTGTGTAGCTTTAGGCAAGTCACCCTCCCTGGTGCTCTAAGATATGGCACTGCTTCTGCAGCCACTATTCTCTTTGTCTGGTTTTCACAGGAGAAACCAGAGTTAGGAAAAGGGAAAAACACAGAAAGAACATAGGAACACAAGTCATATCTGGTTTCTGCTCTAAAAACCTCCCAAGGAAATATCCTCCTGCTTTCCAGAGTTTTGAATGGAAGGAACTTATTAAAATCTGTGCTGAAATGGCAATGCATTAAATAGGGAAACCATCATGCTATAATTCTAGAAACAGAAATTCTGAGCAACATTCTGTTTGACACAAAGAGTGAAAAATACAGACTGGAATCAAACAGATTCAAGTTCAAATCTTGGTTCAATCAAATACTAGAATTTAATACTTGTAAATTTCACTTTGTTCAACCATAAGCTCATTTACTATTAATTAATTTAAAACATGGACGTTTCAGCTCAACCTGGAACATAATATACAAAATCTATAGTACTGTCACAATTTTTTTGCTTGATAAAATAAATTAAGTGAAATAATGGCTACTTATCCCTAAAAACATCCAGTATCCTTCCATCTCATACAGACCAAAAGCCAACACCCTTACCACTGTTTAAAATCCCTGCACAATTAGCGCCCTTTTAATTCTTTGTGTCTCCTACTACTTTAACTCTGAGTCTCTCAATCCATCCAAATCTATTGGAAGTTTATCAAACTCAACAAGCATGTGCTCAGCTCAGGGCCTTTGTACTTGTGATTTCCAATGCCTGTGTTCTTCCCCAGATATTACCATGGTGCATGCCTTCAACAGATTCAGGTCTCTATTGAGTATCTATCCAAAAGTGAGGCTTTCCCTCACCTCTTGATTTAAAAGTGTGCCTCTCCCAGAAATCCTGACATTACATATATCCACTTCCAACTTTTCTCTTCTCTATTGCATTATTACTGTCTGTTATCCCTTACTAGAATATAAAATCTACATGCACTGGGATTTTTGTGTATATTGTTCATTTAATATATTTTGCAGTTAAAATAGTGACTATCTCAAGAAAAAGGTGAGTAATGAATGAAATAATAATTAAATAAATGAATACATTTAAAAGTTTCTTTTTTGGTGGTCCTCCTGTTTGTAAATATCTTAACACAGTGTACATATTTAAAAATAAGTCTGTCTCTAAAGGAAAGGAAACATGGTTTCAAAATTCTGGATTCTTAAAGACTTTTACAATGAAATTAGAGATATTTAGAACTGGGGGACATATTTGGAATAGAAGCAGGTTACATGATCACTGGGATTCCTTCCAACATCTAGACTAATTCATTTTCAGTGATAGAGGTATTATCTCTTCCTAAGGATGTCTCCTCCATCTATGAAGCGTAGAGAAGTTTTTCTATTTTAATACATAAATTTGCTTGCCTGTAACTTTATTGCTTTGTTCCTTGTTGTTGCATCAGCCTCCTGTAGTCTTCTTCCTCTAGTGCCAAAGCAATGTTTAATTTTTTCCCCACTTCTCCTTCTCTTTCATCAAGGCAGTTTGCAAATAGCTTTAATTTTTGGGGTCTAAGAAACAAGATAATTCAGAGCCTTCCTAATTCAACCAGCCTCTGACTTGAGTCCTTCTTAGTTAGTAGCAGAATTGTCTGGGCATCTCATACAAGTTTTTTCTTTAGAATCACTCAATCTCACTCTAGTGCCAGATATTTTAAAATCCTCAATCATAGCTTATATTGCTCAGAAACAACTGCACTGCATTTGTTAGCAACCCTACATACTGGTTTCTCTGGAGATGTTCCTGGAAATGACAGAATTGGTTTTGGGTAGCACAGATAGAGAAAACCTATAATTTTCTCATGGGAGAATAAGTATTTTTGGCTTTGCTGAAACTAGACCTATCATTAGAATATATTTGAACAGGAGGGGAAAAATAATCCTCACTACTCAACTTCAAATTTTACAACTTTTCTATGATGGGACATGTGACCACACGGGCTGGCATCCATTGAATTATATACTGGAATTACTTCTAATTTCCCAGCAGATTTCAATCCCAGCTTCATAATTTTATGAAGATTTATCCACATATATGTGTTTTTAAGTCCTCTTAAAAATACTAAGAGTAAACAATTTCAGAATCTTCCATGCTAGGGACTCATTAAAATATATATTTACAATAAAGTAATATTGCACATTTATTTGAAGTATTGCATTGGTAATAGCTCTAATAATTAAAATCTGGTGCATTATTGTTTCATTCCAGAGCAGGCAGCTACAATAAATGAAGACCACAGAATGCAGGTCTTCCGGTTGAAGTATGCTGAGTTGCAATATTAATAGTGTGAAGAGAAATAATTTTTAAATAAAATACTTAGTAAACTAGCAGATGGCAGACATGCTCCAACTTGTAGATTCTACTAGAAAGTTTATTGCGTTAGGAAAATTTTGACTGACAATCTACTTGCCCAAAGTTCTTTTATCTTGCTTATTTGTTTTTCTAATTAAAAACTATATTAAGCAAACATACTTGCTTATAAATGTTAGGCCTATATCATAATATATAGGTATGGTATACTATAAATATTGCATAGGTGTGAAAGGTTAAAACAAAGTCTGTTTATCCATATCTGGTCTATAATATCTACATGTGGGAAAAGGGTATGACAATATGTGACAAGGTATCTAGGAAATCTTTGATTCTTCTGTTCATGGGTGGAATTATAAGATAATAAGTGGGTAAGACAGCCAATTAATATGACAATTAGAAGGTTCTCTGTTTTTCTTATCATATTAATGTCAACAGTTTCAGTATTGGGTAAATGGGATAAAATGAGTATAAGAGGGCTTATGAAATTTTGTTAATATTGCATTTTTTGAGAAAAGCTCTGAGTCAAACTTGGCCAAAACTACTTTCTAATTACCTTTGTAATATGCCGAGTAACCAAGAGTTTCTCCTAAGATTCTTCAAATTAAAATTCCCTGGCTCTTAAGGTCATGGCTTGAGAATTGGATAATCAGGGTTCAGTTTTATCACATGTTTTACCAAAAACAGGTAGAAAGCTGGCATGTATAATGCATTTGTGAAAAACACATTCTTTGACAAATGATACCTGAATTTAAATCCATCTATTCCATTTAATAACTATAGGGCTTCTGTTGAATTTGTTATCTACAGTTGTTGACAGGTACTAACCCATTTTCATCTATGTAAAATTATAAGAGTGTCAATCTCAAAGTAGTGTTTTGAATTTTAAATAAAATAATTCATCTAAAGATGAACATATGATTTATCTTTTATTCTGTTAATAAGGAAAACATTGACTAATGTGTTAATATTAATCTAACATTATATTTCTGGAATAAGCCCTAATCATTTATTAGATATTATCCTTTTCATCTACTTTAATTCAATATTTAAAATTGATAAATAAGGTAATATTAGTAACTAAAATAATCTTTCTCTAGTCACAGAATGAGTTTGTTATTTCTTACTTAAATATTTGGAAAAATTCACCATTAATGTCATTTGGGCCTAGAAATTACCTAATGGAAAAGAAGTAATTATATATTCAATTTTGTTAACAGATATAGGTCTCTTTAGATTTTTATATCTTCTCCTTTCAGTTTTGGTAATTGTATATTTAAAGGAATTTTTGCATTTCATCTAAGTTTTTGAATTTGTTAGTCTTTTTTAGTTAATTTGTAAAATTTATGCTCTTAAAAATAGAAATTACAAAAAATGGAAGAAAAAACAACTCTGATTATTGAGAATCAGAGAAACACCCTCATCTTACTCTGAAAAGAATCCTATTTATAAAATAAAAATAAGCAACTCAAATATTTTGCACACAATTTCAAGAAAAATACAAATATGCAGAAGAAAGGGGTGCAAAACAGTTAAAGCCATCTTGAAAAAGAAAAATGAAGTTGGAGGACCCACACTTTCGGATCTTAAAACTTATTACAAAGCCACAGTAATCAAAACTATCTGTTACTGGCAGAAGGATAGACATATAGAACAATAGAATAGAGCTGAGAGCTCAGAAATCAAGCCTAACATTATGGTCAAATGATTTGGACAAGGGGGCAAAGATCACTCGATTAGGAAGGAATAGCCTTTCCAAAAAATGGTGCTGGAAGAATGGATCTCCATTTTTAAAAGAAAAAAAAAAAAAAAGCAGGTGTATCACTACCTCACACCTTATACAAAAATCAACTCAGCTTGGAATAAGGACCTCAATATAAGTGCCAGAACTATGAAACTACTAGAAGGAAACATAGGGAAACATCTTCAGGATCTTCTGTTTAATAATGGTTTGTTAGACTTTATACCAAAGCACAAGAAACAAGAATAAAAAAATAGATAAATGGGACCTCATCAGAATTAAATTCTTTTGAGTCTCAAAGGACTTTATCATGAAAGTAAAATGATAACCTACACAATGGGAGAAAATATTTGGAAACTGCATATCTGATAAGGATTTAATATCCAAATATATAGAAATCCTTCAACTCAACAATAAAAAGACAAACAACCTTATTCAAAAATGGGGCAAAGACTTGAATAGACATCTCTAAAGGAGATATACAAGTGACCAGAAAGCACATGAAAAGATTCTCAACATCATTAGCCATCAGGGAAATGCAAATCAAAACCACAATGAGATACAATTTCATACCCATTAGAATGGCTACTATAAAAAGAAAGAAAGAAAAAAAAAAAAAAAACAAGTTTGGAGAGGATGTGAAAAATAGGAATACTCATTCATTGCTGGTGGCAATGTAAAATGGTGCAGCCTCTGTTGAAGACAGTTTGGTGGTTCCTCAGAAAGCTAAGTGCAGAACTACCGTATGACCCAACAATCCCACATCTAGGTATGTAACCAAAAGAACTGAAAGCAGGGACTCGAACAGATATTTGCACACCAATGTTCATAGCAGTATATTCACAAATGCCAAAAATGGAAGCACCCAAATGTCTATCAAGTATTAATGGATAAATAAAATGTGAAATAAACATACAATGGAATATTATTCAGCTGTAAAGGAGGAATGTGGTCTTGATACATGCGACATGACAACATCATGTTGATTGAAATATGCCAGACACAAAAGGGCAAACATTCTGTGATCTTATTGATTTGAAATAATTAGAATATCCATACTCAGAGTCAAGGTCTAGAATATCGGTTACTAGGGGAAGGAGTGGGCATTGGAAATGGAAAGTTAAGGCTTAAAATGTACAGGTTTCCTATTTGGCATGATGGAAATGTTTTCATAATGGATGGTGGTGATGGTAGCACAACGTTGTGAATGTAATTAGCTGCTCTGAAATATATATCTGAATGTGATTAAAAGTGGAAATGTTAGATTATATATATGGTAACAGAATAAATATTTAAAAAAAAAATTCCAAGGAACTCTACTTCACAGTGAACCCTAACTTAAACCATGGATTATAGTTAATATTACAATTATAAAATGTACTAGCATCAGATGTAACAAATGTTCCACCCAAATGCAAGGTGTTAATATTCAGTGGTGTATGGGAATCCTGTATTTTATGCATGATTGTTCTGAAAACTCTCTAATAAATTTATGTTCTCAATATATATATATATATATATATATATATATATATATATCTTAAACTTCTAAATAACCACTGGTCAAAGGACTCACACAGGAAATTAGCATGTTTGATCTAAATAATAATGAAAGCACAACGTCTCATAATTTAAGGGATACAGATAAAGCATTGCTTAGGGAGAAATTTTGCAGATAAAACTATAATATAGAATATCTGTATAGCCTTGATATAGGCAAAAATTTGTTAAATAGAAAAAAAAGCACATACCATAAAAGAAAAGTTTGGTGAGGTACACTTCATCAACTGCTCTTTGAAAGACATATTAACAATATGAAGTATGAAAAAAAAAATCATGGGCAGGGAGAAAAAACTTGCAATAAATATATCATACTAATGGCTTGTACCCAGAATGTATAAAGAATATGTTCAATTCAATAATAAGAAAAATAACCTAATTAAAAATGGGAAAATATTTGCACAGAAATTTTTAAAGGAAGGTATAGTTAAGTGATGCAAAGTAAAACCACAATGTGATTCTTATATGCTTTATTCATAATAGCCCCAAATAAGGAAAGATGAAATGTCAATTTGTACAAATGAATGAATAAACAAATTTTGTTATATCCATACAATGACAAGCTAAAGGCAATTTAAAAAGAACAAATTACTAATGCTCCTTTAATCATGGCTACATTTCAGAAATATTATGCTTGGTGAAAGAAACCAGACAGAAAACATATGATATCATTACATGTACGTGACTCTCTTGAAAAGACAAATATAACCTATAGTATCAGAAGGCAATTCAAAGATTATTTGGGGCTGGGAATAGTGGTTTAATATTGAATAAGAGGGGCACAAGGAAACTTTCCTGAACAACCCAAGCAGATATTTCAGGGTAGTGGTGGTGGCAGAGAGTGGCATAAACTAAAATCCCAGGTCAATTTTATTAACCTGTAGGTGCATGCATATTACAAATTATTTCATTTTGGCAATGAACACTTGTTTAAAAATGATTCATTGTGAATAAGTGATTCTGTTCTTATTATAAAATAATTTTTATCATTGCCCAGATGTTCTTCTACATTGTAGCAACAACTCATGTCTTCATAGACTTGGACAGATTTGTCTGTCCTTAGTAGTCCTGATTGTGTCTCACTATACCTAGCCATTAGTAATGAAACAGGAATGTCAATGATCACTACTTCTGTTAAACATTGGATGAGGCAGATTGTAGGCAGTGCAATAATGGGGGAAAAAAATGCATGTGAAGAGGAACAGAGCAAACAAAGTGGTCATCATTCACAGACAATGTGATGGAATATAACTAGATAAGCCAACTAATATATAGAAAAATGTTAGAATCAATAAGCGTATTTATCAAGATCACTGAATATAAGATCACATATAAGACTCAATGTTTGCATTGTTTAATTTTTTTCCAAAAATTGTTTTAAACCTGTTTTATGCATGACATTGTGCTGAGTTTTGAAAAAGGTAGAATAACAATGGGGACAGTGGCCATCCTTGTCTTGTTCCTGAGCTTAAAGGGAAAGCTTTCAACCCTTCCCCATTGAGTAGGATGTTGGCTGTGGGTTTTTCATATGTGCCCTTTATCATATTGAGGAATTTTCCTTCTATTCCTATCTTTGGAAGTGTTTTTATCAAGAAAGGATGCTGGATTTTGCCGAATGCCTTTACTGCATTGATCGAGATGATCATGTTTTTTTTTTTCTCCCTTCAATTTGTTAATGTGGTGTATTATGTTCATTGATTTTCTTATGTTGAACCAGCCTTGCATACCAGGAATAAATACCACTTGGTCGTGGTGTATGTCTGTTGATATGCTGTTGGATTCTCTTTGCAATTATTTCGTTGAGAATTTTTACATCTATGTTCATGAGATTGGCATCTATTTTCATGATATTGAATAGAGAGATTAGTCTGTAGTTTTCTTGTAGTGTCTTTATCTATATTTCTAATTAGGGTGATGTTTGCTTCATAAAATGTATTGGATAATTTTCTTTCATCTTCAACTATTTTTGAAGCATTTAAACAAGATTGGTATTAATTCTTCTTGAAATGCTTGGTAGAATTCACCTGCGAAGCCATCTGGCCCTGAACTTTTCTTGGTTGGGAGATTTTTGATGACTGATTCAATCTCATTAAATGTGATTTGTTTGTTAAGCTCTTATATTTCTTGAAGTGTCAGTGTGGGTTGTTTGCACATTTCTAGGAACTTATCGATTTCATCAACATTGTCTAATTTGCTGGCATAGGTTTCTCATAATATCCTCTTATAATGCTTTTTATTTCTATGGGGTCATTAGTAACTTCCCCCTCTCATTTATGATTTTATTTATTTGCATCTTCTCTCTTTTTTTCTTTGTTAGCCTAGCTAAGGGTTTGTCTATTTTAGTGCTCTTCTCAAAGAACCAGATTTTGCTTTTGTTGATTTTCTCAATTGCTTTTTGTTCTCAATTTCATTTGTTTCTGCTCTAATCTTCATTATTTCTTTCCTTCTGCTTGCTTTGGGGTTGGTTTCCTGTTCTTTTTCTAATTTCTCCAATTGTTCAGTTAGATCTTTGATTTTAGCTCCTTCTTCTTTTTTAATATAGGTGTTTAGGGCTATAAACTTCTCTCTCAGCTATGGTGTATCCTGTAAGTTTCGATAAGTTGTATTCTCATTTTGAGTTCAACAAAGTGGCAGGATACAAGATCAACATGCAAAAATCAATAATGTTTCTGTACACTAGTATTGAACAATCTAAGGAGGAAATCAGGGGAAAAATTCCATTTGCAATAACAACAAAAAGGCTCAAATACCTAGGAATCAATTTAACCAAAGAAGTACAGGACCTATATGCAAAAAAGTACAAAACAGTGCTAAAAGAAATCAATGAAGACCTAGACAAATGGAAAGACATTCTGTGTTCATGGATTGGAAGACTAAATATTATGAAGATGTCAATTCTTCCCAAGCTGTTTTATAGATTCAATGCAGTACCAATCAAAATTACAACAGCCTACTTTACAGAAATAGAAAAGGCAAATACCAAATTCATTTTGAAGGGAAAGTGCACCATAATAGCCAAAAGCATTCTAAAAAAGAAGAGTGATGTGTGAGGAATTTTACTGCCTGACCTTCAAACATATTACAAAACCTACAGTGGCCAAAATGACATGGTATTGGCCCAAACATAGGCACATCGAACAGAGGAATAGAATTGAGAGGCAGAAATAAAGCCTTACTTCTATGGTCAACTGGTTTTTGACAAACACACCAAAACCATGTTAAGAGGATAAAACAGTCTCTTCAACAAATGGTGCTGGGAGAACTGGATATCAATAACCAAAAGCATGAAAGAGAACCCATATCTCACTCCCTATACAAGAATCAACTCAAAATGGATCAAAGTCCTAAATATACATGCCAGGACCATAAAACTACTAGATGAAAATGTAGTGAAATTTCTTAAAGACCTTGTGGTAGGTGTTTTTTTCTTGGACCTTAACCCAAAGCATGGACAACAAAAGGAAAAATAGATAAATGGGACGTCCTCAAAATCAAATACTTCTGCACCTCAGAGGACTATGTCAAAAGAGTGAAAAGCCAGCTGTCCCAATAGGAGAAAATATTTGGAAATCACATATCCAATAAGGGTTTAATATCCATGATATATAAAGAGATGCTACAACTCAACAATAAAAACATAAATGAACCAATTTAAAAACGGGCAAAAGTCTTGAATAGACATTTTACTAAATAAGAAACATAAATGGCATAAAAACCACATGAAAGAATGTTCAACATCACTAGCAATTAGGGAAATGCAAATCAGCTACAATGAGATATTTCACACTTATTAGAATAGCCACTCTTAAAAAGCTGGAAATCTATTAGTGTTGGAGAGTATGTGGAGAGACAGGAAAGCTTATTCACTGTTAGTAGGAATGTAGAATGGTACAGCCACTGTGGAAGGCTCTTTGGCAGTTCCTAAAGAAATTGAATGTAGATTTGCCACATGACCCTGCATTACCACTACTGAGCATATACCCAGAAGAACTGAGAGCAGTGACTTGAAAAGATATCTGCACACTGATGTTCATAGCAGTGATGTTCACAGTTGCCAGAAGATGGAAACAACCCAGGTGTTCATCAACCCATGAATGGATAAAAAAAAAACTGTGGTGTATTCACACGATGGAATCTTATGCAGCTGTAAGAAGAAATGAAGTCATGAAGCATGTGGCAAAATGGATGAACCTGAAGGAAACTATGTTAAGTGAAGCAAGCCAGACACAAAAGACAAATATTGTATGATTGCACTATTATGACCTAAATATATTGTTTAAACTTATGGAGTTAATAATTAGAATATAGGTTACCAGAAATAGAATTGGGTTAAAAAATGGAAAGCTGAGTGTTAATCTGTGTAGAATTGGTAAAAAGGTTCTTCACAAATCTTTGGAAATGAGTAGAAATGATGAAAGCACATTATAGTGTTTGTGAATAGCAGTGCTATTATATGGGCACAACAGTGGTTGAAAGGTAAAGTCTAAGGCCATGTATTTGAAAAATGTAACATAGTACTGTATAGCATAGTAAAATCACATGTGAAATATGAAAAATTGTAAAATTGCATAGGTAAAACCGTTTTTCTTTGAAACTGGACAAATGTATGTTAACACTACAAGATGTTAATATCAGACAAACAAAAGACATTATGCTAAGTGAAAGAAACCAGACACAAAGTACTACATATTGAATGATTCCATTTACATAAAATGAAAATATAAGTCAATTTATAAAGATGAAATTAGATTCGTGGTTATGCAGAACTGGGGAAGTATAGAGGGATTAAGAGGCAACTGCTAAGGGATGTGGAGTTTTTCTTTTTGGAGTAATAAAATTGTTCTAAAATTTTTTGTGGTGATGCACAACATTGTGATTACATTAAAATCCATTGATTATACTCTTTGGATAGTTCATATGGTTTGTGAATATATCACAATAAAACTGCTTTAAAAATAAATAAATTAAAAAAAAATAAGCAAGAAAAGCGAGAAATAACAACTATGTATGGCAAAGGAAGCAAAGTGAGATTGAGAGTTGAAGAATTTTCTTGTTTGTCTATTTTTTGTTTATTATTATCATTATTGAAATAATGAAAATGCTCTAATAATGATTGAAGTGATGAATGCGCAACTATATGATTATACCAAATACCTTCGATTGTACACTTTGGGTAAATTGTATGTTTATTAATATGTATCAATAAAATTGATTTTAAAAAATAATAATATAATTAAAAAGCTGGAAGCTGGGTTTGTCTCCCAAAAGGATTTAATTCTGAAATTCCAAAATGATTTCAAAACCTCACATCCTCTGTTGTGCCTAAAAAAGATTATGTTTGCAAGAGCCCTAGAACTTGTTGAGAGACAATCTAAGTCCTAAAACAACTCCCAATGGCTCAGCCAATGACCTTCGCACCCAGATATATCTGATTCCCAAGCCCATTTTTTCATATTATAAAAACACATGGGAAATCACTTCTCCTCTGAGATTGTAGTAGAAAAAGACAGTAACAACTACATTTTTCCAACTCTGTACCTTCAGAATATATGTTAGCTCACACACAATGTTCACACACACATACACACTTATAGAAAATGGTAATACACCCATCTCCACCTGCAACCCCCCATGGTATCAATATAGGTCTGATATCTATCCTGCAGGGCCAAGAACATAATATATACCTGGCTATGACTTAATCTGTGGATATGACTTCACAATTTCTGCAGGAACTCCAGTTGCAGTAAGGGTGAGCAGATTTCTGAATTGGGGCTGTATTTTTCTTACTAAAGGAATGGGTGCTGATTATATTTGGGTGGGGAGAATAAATCAGAGGGTTGTAAGATACGGTTATTCTCAAAGTTTTGAAACGGCACAATGCACCCTACTACAAGATTGATTTTACGTTCTGGCTTCTATGAAATTCATCAGCAATTTTCTCCATTTACACTCTGAAACAAAATCTTTTGTGGGAGTATTCTGGAGAGTGTCAATTAATCCCACTGGCTGTGAAAGCTGAAAACAGTTTCTGTGAGAAAGGCATTTATCCTGTGGTAGGAGAAATGAAAGGAGTGATGACAGCCTTTCATAATTTATTTTTTTTCTCATCTACTCTTCCTTTCAGGGAATTGCCTCCATTTTACATCAAAGCTATGGTATTTGAATTATTTTTCAATTCAAAGATCTCCAAGTTCATCTATTATGCTGTCTTCTCTTAAAAAATAAAGCAATATAACTGTATAAAAGACACACATGAAGAAAGGAGAACCATCCCGACTCAACCTTAAATTTCCAATAGAGACCTCTCCGAGGTGACAACTGGGCCACCATTCAGGTGTCCAGAAGGTAATATCAGTTTCAACTTTGACATTTTGCATTAAAAGATGCTGTTTATCTTACCTCTAAACAGCTCCTTTTATATGACGCCCCTCCCATATACTACTTGTACCTTTTTTTTCTAAATCAGCACATACCAGCCCAACATAATCCAATTATTCAGACTTGTATATCATATTTGCATCCATTTTTGGTCACTACTTTGTCTTTATTTTTTCATTATATTATTACTATCACACCAAATGGTCTCCTCCTTACCACTAAGTTGTACTTCTTTGTTCTCCCATGTCTTATTTTTCTATAGATTTAAAAAAAAATTTATTGAGCACCGCCTTTGCTGGAATAAATTACCATTGGAGGTTAGGTAGCCTGTGAAATAGCTAACTCTATGGCTCTCTGAATTTGTGATATGTGCAGAAAATATAGCACAATATTCTAAAGAGAATGTAAATTGATTTAGTTTAAGATGATAAACATTGTCATTGGACTGTGTTATTTGTCACTCTAACCTTAGAAAAACATTATCTTCTCATGAGTTATTGCATTTCCAATAATTCTTCAATATCTATTTATTGTGGTGCTGATTTAAATATCAAAGGAACTAATGTGGGCACCTGATGATTATGGGAAAGGGATTAATTTTTCGAATTTAAGATCAATCTATGATTCATCTTAAAGAAAGCTATTGACACAAAGAGACTACTTTATAATTGTTTGCATTTAAGTGGTTTCACACATGCCAGAATATGTAAGAATGTGCTAAAACTATATTGGAATAATTGTCAGTATGTCCATGAGGTAAAACTGATAAATTTTGAAAGGGAAGATGAGCCACAAGAGCTGTTGAAGATGGTGAACGTTTCAGAATAGAATAGACATCTCTGACTGGGATGATGGACACTTAGAACACAGCAAATATCTAGTTAATATCTGATCATCCGTTTGGTCAGTTAGTGGCCAACTTCAGCCTAGGGAATGTTCTGCATGGTAATAAAAAATGATCCCGACATATCAGCTAGACTCAGTCAATTCATCTCTTGAAAGTCTAATGCTTAAGGAATAGATCCAAACAGATTATATGCCACATATTTAATACAAGAGAGCATAAAGGGCCATTGATGTACAAGAAAGATGAATTAGGTATTATGAAGAAGAAAATCCTTCTTGTCAGTCTTGCTGAATGTACTTTTCCTGCTTACAGAGGCAGGTCTATAACTACGGTACCATGAACTTCCAATAGTCATTATGTCATTTCTAAATGCCACCAGCCTAACACCACCTTCATTCATCCTAAATGGCATCCCTGGCCTGGAAGAAGTGCATTTGTGGATCTCCTTTCCCTTGTGTATCATGTACAGCATTGCCATTACAGGGAACTTTGGCCTTATGTATCTCATCTACTCCGAAGAGTCCTTACACAAACCTATGTACATCTTCCTAGCCCTTCTGTCTTTCACAGATGTGCTCATGTGCACTAGCACTCTTCCCAACACCCTCTGCATATTTTGGTTCAACCTCAAGAAGATTGACTTTAATGCCTGCCTGGCCCAGATGTTCTTTGTCCACACCTTCACAGGGATGGAATCTGG
>JAKSZT010052260.1:1582228-1594361 GCA_026826555.1 Tolypeutes matacus | reverse complement strand
CACATTAGTTCCTTTGGTATTTAAATTAGTACCACAATAAATAGATATTGAAGAATTATTGGAAATGCAATAACTCATGAGAAGATAATGTTTTTCTAAGGTTAGAGTGACAAATAATACAGTCCAATGACAATGTTTATCATCTTAAACTAAATCAATTTACATTCTCTTTAAAATATTGTGCTATATTTTCTACCCATATCACAAATTCAGAGAGCCATAGAGTTAGATATTTCACAGGCTACCTAACCTCTAATGGTAATTTATTTCAGCATAAAAGAGGTGATCAATAATTTTTTTTAAATTCCATAAAAAATAAGATATGGGAGAACAAGGAAGGACAACATACTTTTAGTGGTAAGGAGGAGACCATTTGGTGTGATAGCAATAATATAATGAAAAAATAAGGACAAAGTAGTGACCAAAAGATGGATGCAAATATGATATATACGTCTGAATAAGTGGGTTATGTTGGGCTGGCATGTGCTAATTTAGAAAAAAAAGTACAAGTAGTATATGGGCGGGGGCGTGTCATATAAAAGGGGCTATTTAGAGGAAAGATAAACAGGTTCTTTTAATGCAAAATGTCAGAGTTGAAATTGATATTACCTTCTAGACACGTGGATGGTGGCCCAGTTGTCACCTCTGAGATATCTCTTTTGGAAATTTAAGGTTGAATTGGATTGGTTCTCTATTCTTCAAGTGTGTTTTTAACAATTATACTGCTTTATTTTTTAAAAGCAAAATAGATAAACTTGGAGAACTTTGAATTGAAAAATAATTCAAATACAATAGCTTTGTTGTGAAATGGAGACAATTCCCTGAAAGGAAGAGTAGGTGAGAAAAAAATAAATTATGAAAGGTTGTCATCACTCCTTTCTTTTCTCCTACCACAGGATAAATGCCTTACTCACAGAAACTGTTTTCATCTTTCACAGCCGTTGGGATTAATTGACACTTTCCAGAATATTCCCACAAAAGATTTTGTTTCAGAGTATAAATGGAGAAAAATTGCTGATAAAATTCATAGAAGCCAGCATGTAAAAGCAATCTTGTAGTAGGGTGCATTGTGCCTTTTCAAAATTTTGAAAATAATATCTTACAACCCTCTGATTTATTCTCCCCACCCAGATATAATCAACACCCATTCCTTTAGTAAGAAGAATGCAACCCCAATTCAGTAATCTGCTCACTCTGAACCCAACTGGAGTTCCTGCAGAAACTGTGAAGTCATATCCACAGATTAAGTAACAGTCAGGTACATGTTATGCTCTTGGCCCTGCAGGATAGATATCAGACCTATATTGAGACCATGGGGGATTGCAGGTGGAGACAGGAGTATTACCATTTTCTATAAGTGTGTATATGTGTGTGATGTTTGTGTGTGAGTGAACATATATTCTGAAGGTACAGAGTTGGAAAAATGTAATTGTTACTGTCTTTTTCTACTACAATCTCAGAGGAGAGGTGATTTCCCATGTGATTTTATAATATGAAAAAATAGGCTTGGGAATCAGATATATCTGGGTGCGAAGGTCATTGGCTGAGCCATTGGGAGTTGTCTTAGGACTTAGATTGTTCCTCAACAAGTTCTAGGGCTCCTGCAGATGTAATCTTTTATAGGCACAACAGAGAATGTGAGGGTTCAAAATCATTTTGGAATTTCAGAATTAAATCCTTTTGGGAGACAAACACAGCTTCTAGATTTTTTATTTTATTATCATTTTCTTAAAAATCAATTTTATTGATACATATTAATAAACATACAATTTACCCAAAGTGTACAATCAATGGTATTTGGTATAATCATATAGTTGTGCATTCATCACTTAAATCATTATTAGAGCATTTTCATTATTTCAATAATGATAATGATAAGCAAAAAACAGAGATACAGTCCTACATAACCATGAATCTAATTCCATCTTTACAAATTGATTTATATTTTCATTTTATGTAAATGGAATCATACAGTATGTAGTACTTTGTGTCTGGTTTCTTTCACTTAGCATAATGTGCTTTTTTTTTTGTCTGATATTAACATCTTGTAGTATTAACATACATTTGTCCAGTTTCAAAGAAAAACAGTTTTACATATGCAATTTACAATTATTCCTATTTCACATGTGATTTTACTATGCTATACAGTACTATGTTACATTTTTTAGCTTTGCTTCTATACATGGCCTTAGACTTTGCCCTTCAAC
Organism: Tolypeutes matacus; assembly: GCA_026826555.1. Taxonomy (NCBI): domain Eukaryota; kingdom Metazoa; phylum Chordata; class Mammalia; order Cingulata; family Chlamyphoridae; genus Tolypeutes; species Tolypeutes matacus. The sequence continues at coordinate 1,592,154 of JAKSZT010052260.1, read as the reverse complement.
CACTGTCATGCCTATATAATAACACTGCTAATCACAAACACCATGATGTGCTTTCATCATTTCCACTCATTTCCAAAGATTTATGAAGAACCTTTTTACCAGTTCTGCACAGATTAACCCTCAGCTTTACATTTTTTAACCTCATTCTATTTCTGGTGACCTATATTCTAATTATTACCTCCATAAGTTTACACAATATATTTAGTTCATAATAGTGCAATCATACAATATTTGTCCTTTGTATCTGGCTTGCTTCACTCAACATAATGTGTTTCAGGTTCATCCATGTTGCCATATGCTTCATGATTTCATTTCTTCTTACAGCTGCATAAGATTCCATCATGTGTATACACCACATTTTTTTAATCCATTCATGGGTTGATGGACACCTGCATTGTTTCCATCTTCTCACAACTGTGAATATCGCCACTATGAAAATCGGTGTGCAGATGTCTGTTCAAGTCACAGCACTCAGTTCTTCTGGATATATGCTCAGTAGTGGTATAGCTGGGTCATGTGGCAAATCTATATTCAAATTCTTTAGGAACTGCCAAACAGCCCGCCACAGTGGCTGTACCATTCTACATTCCCACTAACAGTGAATAAGCTTCCCTGTCTTTCCACATCCTCTCCAACACTAATAGATTTTCAACTTTTTAATAGTGGCTATTCTAATAGGTGTGAAATAACTCATTGTAACTTTGATTTGCATTTCCCTAATCACTGGTGATGTTGAACATTATTTCACGTGTTTTTTTGCCATTTGTATTTCTTCTTTAGTCAAATGTTTATTCAAGACTTTTGCCCATTTTTTAATTGGTTCATTTGTGTTTTTATTGTTGAGTTGTAGCATCTCTTTATATATCATGGATATTAAACCCTTATCGGATATGTGATTTCCAAATATTTTTTCTCATTGGGACAGCTGGCTTTTCACCTTTTTGGCATAGTCCTCTAAGGTACAGAAGTATTCAATTTTGAGGAGGTCCCATTTATCTGTGTTTTCTTTTGTTGTCCATGCTTTGGGTGTAAGGTCCAAGAAAAAGCCACCTACCACAAGGTCTTTAAGAAATTTCCCTACATTTTCTTCTAGTAGTTTTATGGTCCTGGCATGTATATTTAGGACTTTGTTCCATTTTTAGGTGATTCTTGTATAGGGAGTGAGATAAGGGTCCTCTTTTATGCTTTTGTTTATTGATATCCAGTTCTCCCAGCACCATTTGTTGAAGAGACTGTTTATCCTCTTAACATGGTTTTGGTAGGTTTGTCAAAAACCAGTTGACTGTAGAAGTAAGGGTTTATTTCTCACTCTCAATTCTATTCCACTGTTCGATGTGCCTATGTTCAAGCCAATGCCATGTTGTTTTGGCCACTGTAACTTTGTAATATGTTTGAAGGTCAAGCAGTGAAATTCCTCACACATCGCTCTTCTCTTTTAGAATGCTTTTGGCTATTAGGGTACACTTTCCCGTCAAAATGAATTTGGTAATTGCCTTTTCTATTTCTGTAAAGTAGGCTGTTGGAATTTTTATTGGTATTGCATTGAATCTATAAATCAGTTTGGGTAGAATTGACATCTTCACAATATTTAGTCTTCCAATCCATGAACACAAAATGTCTTTCCATTTGTTTAGATCTTCATTGATTTCTTTGAGCACTGTTTTGTACTTTTTTGCATATAGGTCCTGTACTTCTTTGGTTAAATTGATTCCTAGGTATTTGAGCCTTTTTGTCGCTATTGTAAATGGAATTTTTTCCCTGATTTCCTCCTTAGATTGTTCAATACTAGTGTACAGAAACATTATTGATTTTTGCATGTTGATCTTGTATCCTGCCACTTTGTTGTACTCAAAATGAGAATACAACTTATCAAAACTTACAGGATACAGTGAAGGCATCTGAGAGAGAAATTTATAGCCCTAAACACCTATATTAAGATAGAAGAAAGAGCTAAAATCAAAGATCTAACTGAACAACTGGATAAACTAGAAAAAGAACAGCAAACCAACCTCAAAGCAAGCAGAAGTAAAGAAATAGTGAAGATTAGAGCAGAAACAAATGAAATTGAGAACAAAAAGCAATTGAGAAAATCAACAAAACCAATAGCTGGTTCTTTGAGAATAGCAATAAAATAGACTAACCCTCAGCTAGACTAACAAAGAAAATAAGAGAGAAGATGCAAATAAATAAAATCAGAATTGAGAAGGGGGAAGTTACTAATGACCCTACAGAAATAAAAAGTATCATAAAAGGATATTATGAGAAACTGTATGCCAACAAACTAGACAATGTAGATGAAATGGATAAGTTCCTAGAAATGCACAACCTACACTGGCACTACAAGAAATACAAGAGCTTAACAAACAAATCACACATAACAAGATTGAATCAGTCATCAAAAATCTCCCAACGAAGAAAAGTCCAGGACCAGATGGCTTCGCAGGTGAATTCTACCGAGCATTTCAAGAAGAATTAACACCAATCCTGCTTAAACCCTTCCAAAATAGTTGAAGACAAAGAAAAATTAACCAATACATTTTATGAAGCAAACATCACCCTAATACCAAATCCAGATAAAGACACTACAAGAAAAACTACAGACCAATCTCTCTATTCAATGTCATGAACATAGATGCCAATCTCATGAACATAGACGCAAAAATTCTCAACGAAATACTTGCAAATTGAATACAACAGCATATCAAAAGACATACACCACAACCAAGTGGCGTTTATTCCTGGTATGCAAGGGTGGTTCAACATAAGAAAATCAATGAACATAATACACCACATTAACAAATTGAAGAGAAAAAAAAACACATGATCATCTCGATGGATGCAGTAAAAGCATTCGGCAAAATCCAGCATCCTTTCTTGATAAAAACACTTCCAAAGGTAGGAATAGAAGGAAAATTCTTCAATATGATAAAAGACACATATGAATAATCCACAGCCAACATCCTACTCAATGGGGAAAGGTTGAAAGCTTTCCCTCCAAGATCGGGAACAAGACAAGGATGCCCACTGTCCCCACTTTTATTCTACCTTTTTCAAAACTCACCACAATATCCTGCATAAAACAGGTTTAAAACAATTTTTGGAGAAAAATTAAACAATGCAAACATTGAGTCTTATATGTGATCTTGTATTCAGTGAACTTGATAAATGCACTTATTGATTCTAACATTTTCCTATGAATTATTTTGGATTATCTAGTTATATTCCATCACATTGTCTGTGAATGATGACCATTTTGTTTGCTCCATTCCTCTTCTCGTGCATTTTTTTCCCATTGTCGCACTGCCTACAATCTGCCTCATCCGATGTTTAACAGAAGTAGTGATCATTGACATTCCTGTTTCTTTACTAATGACTAGGTATAGTGAGACACAATCAGGACTACTAAGGACAGAGAAATCTGTCCAATTCTGTGAAGATATGGGTTGATGCTACAATGTAGAAGAACATGTAGGCAATGATAAAAATTATTTTATAATAAGAACAGAATTACTTGTTCACAATGAATCATATTTGAATAAGTGTTCATTGCCAAAATGAAATAATTTATAATAATATGCATGCACCTACAGGTTAATAAAATTGACCTGGGATTTTAGTCTATGCCTCTCTCTGCCACCACCACTACCCTGAAATATCTGCTTAGGTTGTTCAGGAAAGTTTCCTTGTGCCCCCCCCCTTTCAATATTCAACCACAATTCCAAGCCACAAATAATCTTTGAACTGCCTTCTGATGCGATAGGTTATATTTGTCTTTCCAAGAGAGTCACATACATGTAATGATATCATGTTTTCTGTCTGGTTTCTTTCACCCAGCATAATATTTTGGAAATTCAGTCATGATTAAAGGAGCATTAGCAATTTGTTCTTTTTAAATTGCCTTTAGCTTGTCATTGCATGGATATAACAAAATTTGTGTATTCATTCATTTGTATGAATTGACATTTCATCTTTCCTTGTTTGAGGCTATTATGAATAAAGCATCTAAGAATCACATTGTGATTTTACTTTGCATCACTTAAATATATCTTCCTTTATAAAGTGTCTGTGCAAATATTTTCCCATTTTTAATTAGGTTATTTTTCTTATTACTGAATTGAAAATATTCTTTACACATTCTGGGTACAAGCCATTAGTATGATATATTTATTGCAAGTTTTTTCTCTCAGCCTGTGATTTGTTTTTTCATACTTCATATTGTTAATGTTTTTCAAAGAGCAGTTGATGAAGTGCATCTTACCAAATTTTTCTTTTATGGTATGTGCTTTTTTTCCTATTTAACAAAATTTTGCCTAAATCAAGGCTATACAGGTATTCTATATTATATTTTTATCTGCAAAATTTCTCCCTAAGCAATTCTTTATTTGTATCACTTAAATTATGAGAGCTTGTGCTTTCATTATTATTTAGATCAAACATGCTAATTTTCTGTGTGAGTCCTTTTACCAGTGGTTATTTAGAAGTTTAAAATATATATATATATAGAGAGAACATATATTTATTAGAGGGTTTACAGAACAATCATGCATAAAATACAGGATTCCCATATACCATTGATTATTAACACCTTGCATTGGAGTGGAACATTTGTTACATCTGATGTTAGCACATTTTATAATTGTATTATTAACTATAATCCATGGTTTATTTTAAAGTTCACTGTGAAGTAGAGTTCCTTGGAATTTTTAAAAAATATTTATTCTGTTACCATAAATATAATCTAACCTTTCCACTTTTAATCACATTCAAATATATATTTCATTGCAGCTAATTACATTCGCAGTGTTTTGCTACCATCACCACCATCCATTATGAAAACATTTCCATCATGTCAAATACAAACTCTGTACATTTTAAGCTTTAACTTCCCATTTCCAATACCCACTCCTTCCCCTAGTAACACATATTCTAGACTTTGACTCTGAGTATGGATATTCTAATTATTTCAAATCAATGAGATCACATAATGTTTACCCTTTTGTGTCTGGCATATTTCAATCAACACGATCTTGTCAATGTCTCATGTATCAAGACCACATTCCCCTTTTATAGCTGAATAATATTCCATTGTAAGTATATATCACATTTTATTTATCAATTCACATTTGATAGACATTTGGGTGCTTCCATTTTTGGCAATTGTGAATATACTGCTATGAACATTGGTGTGCAAATATCTGTTCGAGTCCCTGCTTTCAGTTCTTTTGGGTATATACCTAGAGGTGGGATTGCTGGGTCATAAGTTCTGCACTTAGCTTTCTGAGGAACCACCAAACTGTCTTCAACAGAGGCTGCACCATTTTACATTGCTACCAACAATGAATGAGTATTTCTATTTTCCACATCCTCTCCAAACTTTTTTTTTATTTTATAGCAGCCTTTCAAATAAGTATGAAATTCTATCTCATTGTGGTTTTGATTTGCATTTCCCTGATGGCTAATGATGCTGAGAATCTTTTCATGTGCTTTCTGGTCATTTGTATATCTCCTTTATAGATGTCTCTTCAAGTCTTTGGCCCATTTTTGAATAAGGTTGTCTTTTTATTGTTGAGTTGAAGGATTTCTATATATTTGGATATTAAATCCTTATCAGATATGCAGTTTCCAAATGTTTTCTCCCATTATGTAGATTATCATTTTACTTTCATGATAAAGTCCTTTGAGACTCAAAAGTTTTTAATTATGATGAGGTCCCACTTATGTATTTTTTTGTTCTTGTTTCTTGTGCTTTGGATAAAGTCTAAGAAACCATTACTTAACAGAAGGTCCTGAAGATGTTTCCCTACATTTCCATCTAGGAGTTTGATAGTTCTGGCACTTATATTGAGGTCCTTATGCCAAGTTGAGTTTGATTTCTGAGTTTGATAGTTCTGGCACTTATATTGAGGTCCTTATTCCAAGTTGAGTTTAATTTTTGATTATTCCAAGCTGAGATAGCAAAATACCTGCTTTTCTTTTCTTTCTTTTAAAAATGGAGATCCATTTTTCCAGCTCCATTTTTTGGAAAGGCTATTCCTTCCTAATCGAGTGCTCTTTGCCCGCTTGTCCAAATCATTTGACCATAATGTTAGGCTTGATTTCTGAGCTCTCAGTTCTATTCCATTGTTCTATATGTCTGTCCTTCTGCCTAAAAAATTGTTTTGATTACTGTGGCTTTGTATTAAGTTTTAAGATAGGAAAGTATGGGTCCTCCACTTCATTTTTCTTTTTCAAGATGGCTTTAACTGTTCTGCACCCCTTTCTTCTGCATATTTGTATTTTTCTTGAAATTGTGTGCAAAATATTTGAGTTGCTTATTTTTATTTTATAAATAGCATACTTTTCAGAGTAATATGAGGGTGTTTCTCTGAGTCTCAATAATCAGAGTAGTTTTTTCTTCCATTTTTTGTCATTTCTATTCTTAAGGGCATACATTTTGCAAATTATCTAATAATGACTAACAAATTCAAAGAGATAGATGAAATGCAAAAATTCCTTTAAATATACAATTATCAAAACTGAAAGGAGAAGATACAAAAATCTAAAGAGGCCTATATCTGTTAACAAAATTGAATATATAATTACTTCTTTTCCATTAGGTAATTTCCAGCCCAAATGACATTAATGGTGAATTCTTCCAAATATTTAAGGAAAAAATAACAAACTCTTTCTGTGACTAGAGAAAGATTATTTTAGTTACTAATATTAATTTATATGTCAATTTCAAATATTGAACTTAAAGTACATGAAAAGGATAATATTTAATAAACAATTGGGGTTTATTCCAGAAATATAATGTTGGATTAATATTAACACATTAGTCAATGTTTTCTTTATTAACAGAATAAAAGAGATAAGTCATATGTTCATTTTTAGATGAATTATTTATTTAAAATTCAAAACACTGCTCTGAGATAGACACTCTTTTAATTTTACACAGATGAAAATGGGTTTGTACTGGTCAACAATTGCAGATAACAAATTTAACAGAAGCCCTATAGTTATTAAATGGAATAGATGGATTCAAATTCAGGTATCTTTTGTCAAAGAATGTGTTTTTTACAAATGCATTATACATGCCAGCTTTCTACCTGTTTTGGTAAAACATGTTATAACTAAAACTGAACCTCCATTATCCAATTCTCAAGCCATGGCCTTAGGAGCCAGGGAACTTTTAATTTGAAGACTCTTAGGAGAAACTCTTGGTTACTTGATATATATTACAAAGGTAATCAGAAAGTAGTTTTGGCCAAGTTTGACTCAGAGCTTTTATCAAAAAATGCAACATTAACAAAAATTCCTAAGCCCTCTCATACTTATTTTATCCCATTTACCCAATACTGAAACTGTTGACTTTCATATGATAAGAAAAACAGAGAACTTTCTAATTCTGTCATTTTAACTGGCTATCTTACCCATTTATTATCTTCTAATTCTTACCCATAAACAGAAGAATCAAAGATTTCCTAGATACCTTGTCACATATTGTCAGACCCTTTCCCCAAATGTAGATATTATAGACCAGATACGGATAAACAGACTTTGTTTTAACCTTTCACACTTATGCATTATTTATACTATATCATACCTATATATTATGATATAGGCATAACATTTATAAACAGGTATGTTTGTGTAATATAGTTTTTAATTAGAAAAACAAATAAGCAAACTAAAAGAACTTTGGGCAAGTAGATTGCCATTTAAAATTTTACTAATGCAAGAAACTTTCTAGTAGAATCCAAGTTCAAGCAAGTCTGTTATCTGCTAGTTTACTATGTATTTTATTTAAAAACTATTTCTCTTCATGTTATTAATATTGCAACTCAGCATATTTCAACTGGAAGACCTGCATTCTGTGGTTTTCATTTTTCGTAGCTGCCTGCTCTGGAATGAAACAATAATGCACCAGATTTTAATCATTAGAGTTATTACCAATGCAATAACTTCAAATAAATGTGCAATATTACTTTATTGTAAATATATATTTTAATGAGTTCCTAGCATAGAAGATTCTGAAATTGTTTACTCTTAGTATTTTTAAGAGAACTTGAAAACACATGTATGTGGATAAATCTTCATAAAATTATGAAACTGGAATCGAAGTCTGCTGGGAAATTAAATGTAATTCCAGTATATAATTCAATGGATGTTAGCCCCTGTGGTCACATGTCCCACCAGAGAAAAGTTGTAAAATTTGAAGTTGAGTAGGGAGGGTTTTTTTTCCTCCTGTTCAAATATATTCTAATTATAGGTCTAGTTTCAGCAAAGCCAAATATACTTACTCTCCCATGAGAAAGCTATAGGTTTCTTTATCTGTGCTACCCAAAACAAACTCTGTCATTTTCCATGGAAGATCTCCAGAGAAACCAATATTTAGGGTTCTTAATAAATGCAGTGCAGTTGTTTCTGAGCAATATAAGCTATGACTGAGGATTTTAAAGTATCTGGCACTAGAGTGAGATTGAATGATTCTAAAGAAAAAACTGGTATGAGATGCACAGACAATTCTGATACTAAGTAAGAAGGACTCATGTCAGAGGCTGGTTGAATTAGGAAGGCTCTGAATTATATTATTTCTTAGACTCCAAAAATTAAAGCTATTTGCAAACTGCCTTGAGGAAAGAGAAGTGGGGAAAAAATTAAGCATTGCTAGAGGAAGAAGACTCCATGAGGCTGATGCAACAACAACGAACAAAGAGATAAAGTTAAAGGCAAGCAAATTTATGTATTAAAATAGAAAAACTTCTCTACGCTTCATAGATGGAGGAGACATGCTTAGGAAGAGATAAGACTTCTACCACTGAAAGTGAATTAGTCTAAGTGTTGGAAAGAATCCCAGTGATCATGTAGCCTGCTTCTATTCCATGGCTGTTCCCCAGTTTTGAATATCTCTAATTTCATTTGAAGAGTCTTTAAGAATCCAGAATCTTGAAACCATGTTTCCTTTCCCTTAGAGACAGTCTTATTTTTTAACATGTACACTAATGTGTTAAGATATTTACAAACAGGAGGACCGTCAAAAAGGAAACTATAAAATGTATTCATTTATTTAATTATTATTTCATTCATTACACACCTTTATCTTGAGGCAGTCACTATTTTAACTGCAAAATATGTTAAATGAACAAAATACACAAAAATCCCAGTGCATGTAGATTTTATATTCTAGTAAGGGATAACAGACTGTAATAATGCAATAGAGAAAAGAAAAGTTGGAAATGGAGATATGTAATGTCAGAGTTTCTGGGGAGGCACACTTTTAAATCAAGAGGTGAGGGAAAGCCTTACTTTTGGATAGACACTCAATAGAGGCCTGAATCTGTTGAAGGCATGCACCATGGTAATATCTGGGGAAGAACACAGGCATTGGAAATCACAAGTACAAAGGCCCTGAGTTGGGCACATGCTTGTTGAGCTTGATAAACTTCCAATAGTTTGGATGGATTGAGAGACTCAGAGTTACAGTAGTAGGAGACACAGAGAATTAAAAGGGCTTTAATTGTGCAGGAATTTTAAACAATGGTAAGGGTGTTGGCTTTTGGTCTGTATGAGATGGAATGACACTGGAGGTTTTTAGGAATAACTAGGCATGATTTTACTTAACTTATTTTATCAAGCAAAAAAAAATGTGACAGTACTATATATTTTGCATATTATGTTCCGTGTTGAGCTGAAATGTCCGTGTTTTAAATTAATTAATAGTAAATGATCTTATGGTTGAACAAACTGAAATTTACAGGTATTAAATTCACAGAACTAGTATTTAGTAGTGCCAAGATTTGAACTTGAATTTGTTTGATTCCAGTCTGTATTTTTTACTCTTTATGTCAAACAAAAAGAATATAGCTCAGAATTTCTGTTTCTAGAATTATAGCATGATGGTTTCCCTATTTAATGCATTGCCATTTCAGCACAAATTTTAATAA
>JAKSZT010052260.1:1538503-1554253 GCA_026826555.1 Tolypeutes matacus | reverse complement strand
TCTTCAAGATTGAGCCATGTTGTCACATGTATCAGGACTTTATTCCGTTTTAGGGCTGAATAATATTCCATTATATATATATATATATATATATACACCACATTTTATTTATCCATTCATCAGTTGATGGACATTTGGGTTTGCTTACATCTTTTGGCAATTGTGTAAAATGCTACTATGAACATTGGTGTGCAAATATCTGTTTGAGCCCCTGCTTTCAATTCTTTTGGTTATATACCAAGTATTGGGATGGCTGGGTCATATGGTGGTTCTATATATAGATTTCTGAGGAACTGCCAAACTGTCTTCCACAGAGACTGCACAGTTTTACATTTTACATTGCCACAAGCAATGGGATGAGTGTTCCTATTTCTCTGTATCCTCGCCAACATTTTTATTTACTATCTTCTTAATAGCAGCCATTCCAATGGTTGTGAAATATTACCTCATTGTGATTTTTATTTGCAGTTCTTGGTGACTAATGATGTTGACATCTATTCATGTACTTTCTGGCCATTTCTATATCTACTTTGGGGAGATGTCTGTTCAAGACTTTTGCCTACTTTAAAAATTGGTTGTCTTTTTTTTTTTTACTATTTTTCTTTTTGTTAGAGAAGTTGAGGGATAAAAGAAAATTCATGCAGAAAATATAGATATTTTATATACCAACCTATTATTAACAGCTTGCATTAGTGTGGTATATTTGCTACTGATAAAAGAATATTTTTATAATTATGCTCTTAACTATAGTCCATGGATTACATTAGGATTCACTGTGTTGTATGGTACTATGTTTGACTGGTTTTTTAAAAAAAATCAATTTTATTGATGCATATTAATAAACCATACCATTTATCCAAAGTGTACAATCAATGGTATTTGGTATAATTACATACTTGTGTATTCATCACTTCAATCATTAGTAAAGCATTTTCATTATTTTAATAATAATAATAAACAAAAAACAGACAAATGAACAAACAAGAAAATTCATCACCTTTCAATCTCTGTATACTTCCCCCACTGTACATAGTTGGTGTTTCTGGCTATTCTTTCCAAAGTGTATAATCAATGACTTTTAGTATAATCACAATGTTGAACAACCATCATCTTAAAAAATTTAGAACAATTTCATTATTCCAAAAAGAAAGACTCCTCACCCCTTAGCATTCCTTACCCAGCCCTACATAACCACTAATCTCATTTCATCATTATAAATTGATTTATATTTACATTTCATATAAATGGACTCATACAATATGTAGTACTGTATCTCTGGTCTCCTTCAATTAATATGTTTTTTTTGTCTGATATTAACATTTTGTAGTAATAACTTACATTTGTTCATCATCAAAGAAAAATGGTATTTCTATATGCAATTCTACCCATATTCATATTTCACATAATATATTTAAATTTCACATAATATATTTAGTTCATAATAGGGCAGTCATACAGTATTTCTCCTTTTTTGTGTCTGACTTGCTTCACTCAACATAATGTCCTCCAGGGTCATCCATGCTGTCATATGTTTCACAACTTCATTTCTTCTTACCACTACATAATATTCAATCTTGTATATATGCCACAATTTGTTTATCCATTCATCCATTGATGGTCACCTGGGCTGTTTACCAACTTTTGGCTATCATGAATAACGCTGTTGTGAACATCGGTCTGCAGGTATCTATTCAAGGCACTACTCTCAGTTCTTCTGGGTATATACCTAGCAATGGTATTGCTGGGTCCCATGGCAAGTCTATATTCAAATTTCTTAAGAACTGCCAAACCATCCTCCACAGTGGCTCTACCATTCTACATTCCCAACAACAGTGAATAAGCATTCCTGTCTCTCCACATCCTCTCCAACTTTTTCAGTTTTCTAACATTTTAATAGCGGCAAGTCTAATAGGTGTGAAATGATATCTCATTGTAGTTTTGATTTGCATTTCCCTAATTGCTAGTGGTGTTGAACATTTTTTCATGTGTTTCTTCGCCATTTGTATTTCTTCTTTGGACTGTTGTCTTTTCAAGTATTCTGCCCATTTTTCAATCAGATACTTTGTCTTTTTATTGTTGAGTTGTATTATCTCCTTATATATCATGGATATTAAACCCTTATCAGATATGTGATTGCCAAATATTTTCTCCCATTGAGTTGGCTGTCTTTTCACCCTTTTGACAATGTCTTTTGAGGTTCAAAAGTGTTGAATTTTGAGGAGGCCCTATTTATCTATTTTTTGTTGTTGTTGCTCGTGCTTTGGAGGTAAAGTTTAAGAAACTACTTGACACTTTTGGGGCAGGGAGGGGATGAGCAGTTGAAATACAGGGGCTTCTTTGGGATTTGGAGGTTGTCCTGAGTACTGTTGTGGCAACGGATGTAGGCCATTTTAAATCAGCACACACCACTCAGAACTGTGTGGGAGAGAGTGTGGTCTACAGTGTGAACTGTGGTCTATGGTTGGTGGCAAAGCTCCAGGATGTGTAAGTCCATTGAGGGTGGTGGGCCACACTTGTGGGAGATGTTTGTGTGGGATGTGGTGGGAGATGTGGGAGGTGGGCAACATGGGAATCCCAGTGGGTTCCATGTAATATTTTAGGTAATCTAAGCACCTCTTAAAATATATTTATATATATATAAATAACATTTTTGTAAGCAAATGCACATATATGCATATATATTTATATATAATTTTACAAATATTGGTATGTATTGTGAAAATTTTTATTTTTACCCACAATAAAAAAAAAGCAAGCACACACACAAAAAAGAATTTAAAATAAATTCTGCTTAAAATAAAATAAAATAAAATAAAATAAAAAGAAAAGAAAAGAAACTACCACCTACCACAAGATCTTGAAGATATTTTCCTACATTTTCTTCTAGGAGTTTTATGGTGGTTGTTTTTATATATAAGTCCTTAATCCATTTTGAGTTAATTTTTGTATGAGGTATGAGATAGAGGTCTTTCTTCTGGATATGGCTATCCAGTTTTCCCAGCACCATTTGTGGAATAGACTGTTCAGGTGAAGCTGGGTATTCAATAAACCTGCAGGTCATACTCCAATCAATTTCAAAATCTGAGAGAAATTCTTAAGATGATGGTTTCTTCTCCCTGGGGCCTCATGAGGACCCACACTTTACACAGGCTTGTCAATGGCCATTTTCTTGGTTTCAAGCATCTGGGTGTCAACCAAGTTCCAGAGCTCACCCTCCAAGAGCATTGGGGTGGTTGCCACACTTTACCCAGTCTTTGAGTTTGAATCTTAAAACCCCTAGTACAAAGAAGTGGAGACAGCATCCTCTGTAACTTTGGCATGCAGGCCCAACCATCTCAGAGAAATGCGTTGGCAAGGTGGACTTTCCTATTCCATGGGGGACAGGTCCACCACTCAGACCTATGGATTGGTGACCTTAACCTCCCTATTCCTTGGGAAATGTACTCCACCCTTTCTGTACCCTGGAGCAGCAAAACTCTGAACATCGTGTGGGAACATCCACCCTCTTCATCTGCTGGGGCAAACTCACTCTCTGTACACATGGGTGGGGTTCCTCTCTTGGCCCAAGGAGATGTCTTATTTCCAGATCTCAGTTTCCATGGTTTTCCTCTTAAAGCTGTTTCCCCTTCACTCTCTCCTTTCCATGTCTCTTTTAGTCCAACTGACCATGGTTTTGTTCATGCAACTTTCTCAAAGAGCTTGTTGGTTTAGCATGCAAGAAGCAGGGGTCCAAGTCATTAGACAGTAAGGACTCCCAGAAGTCTTTCCTAGATAACTGCATCTTCAAACCTGATTTACAAGTTCCAAGTTTAGTTAAGTCCTCAAATGGGGCCTTATCATCTGGGAGCTTGATTTCCAGATGCTGGGAATTTCCGCAATCCATTTCTGGTTTCTTGGTGCCCAACAGTTCAGTCCTCAGCTTATCTCTCTTGTCAAGCATTTTGCTATAAGCTGCAAGGAGAAGCCAAGTCACATTCTCCGAGTTTACTTTGGAAAGTTCTTCAGCTAAATGCACAGGCTCACCATTTTCAAATTCTTCCTTCCTTTTAACATCAGGAGTTAATCTTGCTAAGTTCTCTACAACTTTAAAACACCGATCACCTTTCCTCCAGTTTCCAATGATAGTTTCATCATTTACTTCTAAGGCATCATAAAAAGTCTCTTTAGCATTCATATTTCTATCAACAGTCTCTTCAAAGCAATTTAGGCTTTTTCCATCAAGTATCTCACAATTCCTCCAAAAAATACCCCTCACCCATTTATAAAACTATTCCAGCATTTTGGTAATTGCAAAAGCATGGCCCCAATATCTGGTACTAAATTCTGTATTAGTCAGCCAAAGGGGTACTGATGAAAAGTACCAGAAATCTGTTGGCTTTTTATAAAGGGTAGTTATTTAGAGTAGAAGTTTACAGTTACCAGGCCATAAAGCTTAAGTTACTTTCCTCACCAAAGTCTGTTGCCACGTGTTGGAGAAAGATGGCTGCTGATGTCTGCAAGGGTTCAGGCTTCTTGGGTTCCCCTCTTTCCAGAGGTTGTTTCTCTCTAGTCACCCCTTTGGCTGACTAACATAGTTGTTTTGGAGTACCCCTGTTTACAGAAGCTTGGTTGTCTCCTCTCTTTCCTAGGGAACATACCTTCCTCTCCCTTGTACCTTAAGCTGATAGGCCTTTGTTCCAGAGTTTTGGCCTCTATAGTTTTTTTACACTCCCTTCATTGTCTTACACTGTTTTTGCCTGGAAGGCAAGATCTGGCAGGAGGGTCACCCTGCAGAGGACTTTGCCAATTCTGTCTTTTCCAGCTGAAATAGGGTCAAGGGCGCATGAACTAGGTACAGACTGGCTTCCATTGCCTTGTGAATGTCAGAAAGGGCACCCAGAACTTTTATGATAGCTTCCCAAAACTCATCTGTCCTGGCCTGCCCAGCAAATGAGGGCTTTCAGCTAACTTCATCCATAGTCCTGAAGAAGTGATGCATCTTTAAATCTCTACTGCCTTTGCTTCTGTCCAGGCATGATTGAAACAATGACAGCCACTGTCTTTGTTTGGAAAGTGGTTGAAACAGTTACTGTCATAAACCTTCAAAGAGGGCAGATTGAGACTATAGCTGCCGTTAGCGCTGGGACCCTGCAAACTGAATTCACTAATAAAAAGCCATGATCAGTGATCATTCCCACTGCTGTTCTTGAGGAAAATATTTTTATGTCCTTTTCTCTAGCCATGGATTAGACCCCAAGGAAATCTTCTGTGTGGCTGAGGGATGGGCACTGGCAGCTGTGTGGACAGATCAGTTTATAGTCTTTACCTTATTAATTAGCTTCTTCTTCCTTCTCTTCTCTGGATGCTGTACAGTGTTCTTCTGGCCTCTGGAGTTTCAAAATACTTGTTTTAAATAGATCCTTCTTGTTTAATAGTTATTTTGGTGGAAAGACTGAGTCCAAGAGCTCCCTACTACACCATCTTCCCTGGAAGTCCACCAATCTCTTTGGTTTATTTCTTTGATTGACCTGCTTAGAAGCCTAGGATGTAAAATCTTCATCTACATTTTTATCTCAAATCCAGGAAAGGATTTCTAGAACATACCAGATATTAATACTTATTATTCTGAAGTTATAGTAATCTGGATAGTGTGGTATTGGCACATGAATAGAAAAATAGATCAATGCAACAGATGGTATCAGACTCACTAATCTATTGATATTTGATTTACAACAAAAGTGCCATGCAATTTGGTGTAGGAAAGTGGAATTTTCAATAAAATGAAGGATTGAGTAAATAGTCATATAAAAAACTTGATCCTCAGTTACATCAGGCATCAATTCTGGTTGGAACATGGACATAAATGTGAAAAATAATAAAGAATGCTATAGGTAACAAAGGAGATTGGGCATATTGGATTTTGGAATAGGCAAAGATTTATTAAACAGGGCATAGAAAGCACTAACTTTAATGAGAAATATTAATAAATTTGATTTCTCAAGTAAAACTTTGAATTCATAAAAAGAAGCATTAAAAGAGAAAAAAATTCACATAGTGGAAGAAAATATTTGAGACATATATCTGAGAAATAATTAGACTGTATAAGCATAAGCAACTTTTATAAGTCAATAGGAAAAAGACAGCTACTACAAAACAATTTTAAAGAAATGGGCTCAGATTTTTAACAGATGCTATACTAAAGGGGGCATCCAAATGGCCAATATCTATAGAGAAGTGTTCACCACACTATGAGGGATCAGCGAAATGCATACTAAAACCAAAGCAAGATAGCATTACATGCCTATTATAATAACAACAAATAAATAAACACACACAAACACACACACATGCACAGAAAAATAATAATGCTGGTAAGGATGTGCAGCAATTAGAATGTTCATAAATAATAGGTAAAATGGAAAAAGGTATATAATTTTAGAAAATTGTTTAGCACTCTTCCAAGTCCTAGGGTGAAAGGCCCTATAACACAGCAGCCCTACTTTTAAGAATTATAATTGACTGCAAATGTATCCCAAATGATGTAAACAAGAATATTCAAAACAAATTTATTCATAATAATCAACAACTGGATAAAAACTAAATCTGCATCCCGAATGGATAATTAAATTTGTTATTTTATGTGCTGTATTAATATACAATAATAGGAATGAGAGGGGTGGAAGCTGGTGTCAGTTTATGTGGGCACTCACCATTTCTCTCATGGTGGACGGCTGATTGGGGACAGGAACCTGCCCGGGTGGTCTCTTCTGGGAGCCTGCAGAGTGAGAATCTGGAGGACATCAATCTGGAGGGAGCTGGACGGCAAGGTGGATTGCTCAATATACAATTGGAACATAGAAAAAAGCAAGGAAATACAAGAAGAACAAAGTATCAAAGAAAAACATAACACTCACACACAGAACCACTAGCTAAATAAAACTCTAGAGCAGAGGGAAAAGCTAATCAACTGAATAAATCCATCAAGATAAAATGATTACCAGAGGGCAACAAAAAATTACAAACCATACTGAGAAACAGGAAGACATGGACCATTTCAATGATCAAACCAAAAAACAGGAAGAGATACAGAACATAGAACAACTAATCAAAGCTGTGCAAACAAATATCATGGACCAACTTAATGAAGTGAAGGAAGAGATTAAGGATATTAAGAAGACACTAGAAAAACATACTGAAGGAATTGAAAACATACATAAAAAGATAAGGGATATAATGGTGATGAATGGCACAATCCAAGAAATCAAAAAGATGCTGGATTCACATAACAGCAGATTTGAACAAGCAGAAGAAAGAATTAGTGATGTGGAAGACAGTACATTTGAAATCAAACAGATAGTAGAACAGATAGATAAAAAGATAGAAAAAATCTGGACTTAGGGATTTGACTGACAACACAAAACACATAAACATATGCATTATAGGCATCCTAGAGGGAGAAGAGAAGGGAAAGAGAACAGAAGGAGTGCTAAAGGAAATAATGGCTGAAAACTTCCCAACCCTATTGAGGGAGATCGATGTACGTGTCCAGGAAGCACAGAGCACCCCAAACAGTATAAATCCCAACAGGCCTACTCCAAGACATATAATTATCAAAATGTCCAATGCTAAAGACAAAGAGAAAACATTCAAGTCAGCAAGAGAAAAGAGAACCATCACATACAAGGGAAGCACAATAAGATTAAGTGCTGATTTCTCATCTGAAACCATGCAGGCAAGAAGACAGTGGTGTGACATAGCCAAGGTAATAAAAGAAAAAACTTCCAGCAAAGCTGGCATTAAAAAATGATGGAGAGCTCAAAATATTCACAGTTAAACAGAAATTAAGAGAGTATGCCAATAAGAAACCTGAATATTAAGAAATACTAAAGGAAGTTCTACAGGTTGAAAGGAAAACAGGAGAGAGAGAGATGGAGGATAGTGTAAGAACAACTAAAAAGACAAAAAGAGAAATAAAAACAACGTATGACATACATAAACCCAAAGAAAATATGGCTGATGTAAGAAATTCATTGAGAGTTATAACACTGAATGTTAATGGATTAAACTTACCAGTCAAGAGACACAGATTGGCAGAATGGATAAGGAAATATGACCCATCTATATATTGTCTACAAGAATCCCACCTTAGAACCAGGGATTCAAGGAGGCTGAAAGTGAATGGCTGGAAAACAATTTTACCAGCAAACAATAACCAAAATATGGGACTAGTAACTATTCTAATATCAGACAAAATAGACTTTAAATGCAAAACTATTGTAAGAGACAAAGATGGACACTCTATATTAGAAAAATGGGTAATCTTCCAAGAAAAGAGAACAATCATTAATATTTATGCACCTAATCAGGGTGCCTCAAAATACACGAGGAAAACACTGGAAAAACTAAGTGGAGATATAAATACCTCTACACTTATAGTGGGGGACTTTAATACACCATTATCACCATTAGAGAGAACATCTAGACATAGAATCAATAAAGAAACAAAGACTCTGAATAATACATCAAAAGACCTGCACCTAATAGACATATACAGAATGCTACACCCAAATACAGCAGGATATACATTCTTCTTGAGCACACATGGATCATACTCCAAGATAGACTACATGCTAGGCCACAGAACAACACTCAATGAATTCAGAAAGATTGAGATTATACAAAGTAATTTCTCTGACAACAATGGAATGAAATTGGAAATCACTAAGGGTCAGAGAACCGGATTAGGCACAAAGATATGGAAGCTAAACAACACACTCTTAGACAAACAATGGGTCAGGAGTAAATCTCAAAAGAAATCAATAACTACCATGAATTGAATGAAAATGACAACACAATATGTCAAAACCTATGGGATGCAGCCAAAGCTGTACAGAGAGGGAAATCCATAGCCATAAATGCATATATATATATATAGAAGAAAGAGCTAAAATTGAAGACCTAACTGAACACCTGCAGAATTGGAAAAACAACCACAAACTAACCCCCAAAAAATAGAAAGAAAGAAATAACAAAGATTAGAGCAGAACTAAATGAAATAGAAAATAAGAAAGTATTAGAAAAAATAAAGAAGACCAAAAACTGGTTCTTTGGTAAGATCAATAAAATTGACAAACCCTTAGCCAGTGTAACAAAGAAAAAGAGAGAGCAGATGCAAATACACAAAATAAGGAATGAGGAAGGGGATATCACTACTGACCCTACTGAAATAAAGAGTATCATAAGAGGATACTTTGAAAAATTGTATGCCAACAAGAATGATAATTCAGAGGAAATGGACAAATTCTAGAAACTCACAAACAGCCTAAATTGACGAAAGAAGAAATTGATGGACTCAACAGTCCAATTAAAAGTAAAGTATAGACTCAGTCATCAAAAACCTCCAAACTAAGAAGAGCCTAGGACCAGATGGCTTCACAGATGGCTTCTACCAAACATTCTGGAAAGAGATAACACCAATCCTACTTAAGCTCTTCCAAAAAATAGAAGTAGAAGGAACATTGTCTAACTCATTCTATGATGCCAACATTACTCTATACCAAAGCCAAACAAAAATACCACAAGAAAGGAAAATTACAGACCAATCTCTCTAATGAACCTAGATGCTAAAATCCTCAAGAAAATACATGCTAATGGCATTATAAATCATATCAAAAGAATTATAAAGCATGACCAAGTGGATTTCATCCTAGGTATGCAAGGATGATTCAACAAAAGAAAATCAATCAATGTAATATACCACATAAACAGATTGAAAGAAAAAAATCACATGATCATCTCTATAGATGCAGAAAAAGCATTCAACAAAATATAGCACTCTTACCTGATAAAAACACTGCAAAAGATAGGAATAGAGGGAAACTTTCTGAACATAAAGGGTATATATGAAAAACCCAAAGCTAACATCATCTTCAGTGGTGAAATCCTAGAAGCCTTCCCTGTGAGATCAGGAACAAGACAAGGATGCCCACTATCACCACTCCTATTTAACATTGTCTTAGAAGTACTTGCTTGAGCACTGAGGCAAGAAAAAGATATAAAAGGCATCCAAATTGGAAAAGAAGAAGTAAAAATTTCATTATTTGCAGACGACATGATCCTATACATAGGAAGCCCTGAGAAATCTACAACAAAACTTCTAGAACTTATAAAGGAGTTCAGTAAAGTCACAAGCTATATGATCAATGCTCAAAAATCAGTAGCATATCTGTACACTAATAATGGGTGATCTGAGGAGCAAATCAAGAAAAAAATACCATTTACAATAGTAAGTAAAAGAATCAAATACCTAGGAATAAATTCAACTAAAGATGTAAAGGACTTATATACAGAAAACAACACAACACTGTTAAAGGAAATCAAAGAAGACTTAAATAAGTGGAAGAATATTTCCTGTTCATGGATAGGAAGACTAAACATCATCAAGATGTCTATCCTACTGAAATTAATCTACAGATTTAATGCAATCCCAATAAAAATCTACACTTTCTTAAGGAATTATAAAAACTAACTACAAAATTTATTTGGAAGGGTAAGAGTCCCAGAATCGCCAAAGACATATTGAAAAAGAAAAATACAGTTGGATGTATCACACTACCTGACTTTAAAACATACTACAAAGCTACAGTGGTGAAAATCTCATGGTATTAGCACTAGGATAGACACATTGACCAATGGAACCGAATTGAGAGTCCTGATATAAATACTCGCTTATACAGTCATCTGATATTCGACAAGGCCACCAAGCCCATTCAGTTGGGAGTGAATGGCCTATTCAACAAGTGCTGCATGGAGAACTGGATATCCATATCCAAAATAATGAGAGAGGACCACCATCTCACACCTCATACAAAAATCAACTCAGGAGGGATCAAAGATCTAAATATAAGAGCCAAAACCATAAAGACCTTGGAAGATAATGTAGGGAAGCATCTACAGGACCTGGTAATAGGAAATGGTTTCATGAACTTCACACCCAAAGCACAAGCAGCAAAAGAAAAAATAGATAAATGGAATCTCCTAAAAATTAAAACCTTTTGCATCTCAAAGGACGTTATTAAGAAAATAAAAATGCAGCCTACCCAATGGGAGAAAATATTTGGCAGCCATATGTCTGATAGGAGCCTAATATCTTGCATATAAAAAGAAATCCTACAACTCAAAAATAAAAAGACTAAAATCCCATTTAAAAAATGGGCAAGTGACCTGAAAAGATACTTCTCCATGGTAGAAATACAAATGGCTAAAAAGCACATGAGAAAATGCTCAACATCTCTAGCTATTAGAGAAATGCAAATCAAAGCTACATTGAGATACCATCTTACACTCATTAGAATGGTAGTTATTAAAAAACAGCAGACTATAAGTGTTGGAGAGGATGTGGAGGAATGGGAACCCTCATCGACTGCTGGTGGGATAGTGGAATGGTCCAGCCACTGTGGAAGACCGTTTGGAGGTTCCTCAAAAAACTAACTATAGATCTTCCATATGATCCAGTGATTCCACTGCTTGGTATATATCCAGAAGATCTGAAAACAAAGACACAGACAGATATATGCACACCAATGTTCATAGCAGCATTGTTCACTATTGCCAAAACTTGGAATCAACCCAGTTGCCCATCAGCAGATGAAAGGATAAACCAAATGTGGTACTTACATACAATGGAATATTACTCAGCTGTAAGAAAGAATAAAGTGCTAATACACGGGATAACAAGGATGAATCTGGAAGACCTTATGTTGAGTGAAGCAAGCCAGGCATTGAAGGATGAACAGAGCATGACCTCACTGATATGAATTAAGGAAATTGAGCAGTCTTTGAGAATTATTGTCTGAAAGATAGGTGTACAAGAAAGAGAAAATTGAGAGCCATCACCCATATGGATGTAACCTATGGTAAAGTCATAGAGTATAGTTGTATTTCACTATCTGTATATCAGTTATAACAATGCTACCATCCACATACAAAAAGATTTTAATATGGGGTGAAGAAAGTGGGAAGATGTTGGGTATATGAGAGTGTCTTGTATTCGGTGTGCGACTTTGCTGTGACCTAAAACTTCTTTGAAAATTAAAGGAAAAATAGTGAGACACTGGACAGTGAGAGGGGGAAGGTGCAGACTGGATACCAGATATTGCAGTGATAAAGGGAAAATGTCAAAAAAATTGTTTTTAATTAAAAAAATTTTTTTCTCATTTTTTGAATATCCCAATCCTATAATTTTATTTTTAGTTTTTTTTTTTTAAGTTTTCATGTATTTTGTCTCTTACATTTAAACATCATTATTATTTCATTTTCCTATTAATTGTATTTGGCTATTTTATTGGCTTTATCTTTAAAGAAGCTTTTGATCACAGAAGGATTACAACTGGGGTGGGAGAGGATCGTTGGTGGGGAGTGTCTGGGATGGGGGTGCATGGGAGGAAGTTCACTTGAACATACATAAAACATATATAAAATTGTTCAAATGCTCTAGGGACAAGGTCACAGTGGGTGGAGAACCACTCAATAAATGAGAGAATACTGAATTCCCATCCTGGAAAGCTCTGCCAAATTCTCCAAGGGAGTAGCAACAGTCCCCCAAGTGCAGGGGTAGTGTCTGGCAAAGGAGGATGATCCACTGATTGGCTCTTTTTATTGATGACTAGCCTTATGAGTATTTGCTCTTGAAATTGAAACTTAGCCTATTGTTATAGGGTGCCTAAGGGTTGCCCCCTGAGAGCCACCTTGTTGCTCAAGTGTGGCCTCTTTCTAAGCCAAACTCAGCATATGAATGCATTACCTTCCTCCCAGTGTGGAACATGACTCCCAGGGATGAGCTTCCCTGGCAACAAGGGATTACTAACAAGTGCCAATGGACAATACAACTGGAAAAAGACCTCAAATAAAAGGGAGAAAAGGTAAAGACAAATGAGTTCATATGGCTAAGAGACTTCAAAGTGAGTTGGAAGGTCATTCCAGAGGTAATGCTTATGCACATCTCAATAGGACCTCATAGGCTTCCAATGTGGATACACCCCAAACAGAGGGGCTCCGGAGGGCTCTGGAGACACCCAGGTCCTATATCAGGGAGGACAGCCCCAGAGTTTTATGTCTTATCAGTAGGCCCGACTTTGGAATCCTTGCTCCTGAGACTGACAGAGTTGGACTCAAATATGTCTTCCCTGCACATTGTCCATCTTTCCCTTCTATTCAAACCTGTATGTGTTGCCAGAGTTTGTAAGTGTACTTCCAGAAATGGGAGTTTTGGAGCTGTCCATGTGCCAGCTGGTCCCGGAATCTCAGTGGAACTGCAACTCTTAGTCTATCGCTCAAAGGACTCACCCTGGACACCTGGTGGGGAGATGATGATGGACAATGGCCATCCCAGGGAATGGAGAGAGTCTGCAGCTGTAGGCAGGATAATCCCATCCATCTTATCCATGGAGCTATGGACTAGAATGGACTTATTGGCATTCTGTTATAGACATATTGTGATTCACACAATGGAAGTAATTACAACATTAATGTGGAGCCAGTGGCCACCGGACGCTTTAGGGGCAGGGAGAGGGAAAAGCAGTTGTAATACAGGGGCTTTTTATCCTGAGTGACATTGCAATTGCAGATATAGGCCATTTTATATCATTATATAACATACAGAACTGTGTGGGAGAGAGTGTGATCTACAATATGAGCTATGGTCCATGCTCAGTGGCAAAGCCCCAAGATGTGTATATCTATTGCAGGTGATGTGCTACATTAATGAAGGATGTTTATGTGAGAGGTTGTGGGAGGAGTGGGAGGTGGGGCATATGGGAGTCCCTACAATTTTTGTGTAACATGTAATCTAAATAACTTTAAAAAAATAAAAAAATGTATACATATACAATAATAAAAAAACTACAAACTACAGTTATATATGATCACATGAATGAATCTCAAAGGCATAATTTTGAATGAAAGATGACTGTCACAAAAAGTACATATTATATAATTCATATGAAATTTATAAAGTAGCAAATCTATTATAATAAAATCAGAAAAAGTGATGGCCTGTGAGAGGTATTGACTGGTTGAGGCCTGGAGTAGTCTTCTGGATTTGATAGTGCCCTATATTTTATTTTGGGCAATGGTTATGTATTATGTAATATTATGGAGGTTCAGGTTGACCAGAAGGCATGCAGGTCCCCAGGAAAATATACTTTGTGGGACCCTGTCTGTATAAACAATTTTAGTTATCCAAAATCAGCATGCTAACACTGTTCTGGCAGACCAACCTCTTGCAATACCATAAAATAAATATTATGAGCAATCTGCTTTCCATGTTACCACCCAGGAATTTGGGCTAACTCTATAGGCGCAAGTACTGGAACTACTTGGAGCATGTGTTCAACCACATGAAGTAGAAGTTTGGGAAGTTCCCTTATAGGGAGAGTCCACAAAGGGGAAAATAGGGATAGGGCCCGAGTATGTCCCAGTCTGTGCTTGGAGATCCTACACCAAGCTAAAGTTACCTTTAGATAGCACTGCCTGCACTAACCAGTCCCAGCCCCTTAAAAGTGATTTAGTCACCCTTTCCTGTGTCCTTTTAAGGTTGCTTCAGTATTTTAAGAGGCGAACACAGAAGGGTAAATGAAGTCTCCATGAAACCCAAGGGGGAGATTATAAGACTCCTCTTTGGATCATGTCTGGAGTCACAGCTGGGAAGGGGAAGGGAGGGGAGGGGAGGGGTGGTCATAAATATGAGGGTGTATTTCTGAACTCTTGATTCAATTCCATCAGTCAATATATTTATCCACTATATTTTTGTACGTGTTATTGAATAAAATGCTGTGTATGTCAAACAAATTTTTTTTCCAGAAAAAAAAAAAAGTGATTTAGAAAATTTCAAGAAAGGTATTCCAAAGTGCAGAATCCTGCTTGTGGGTAATACATAAGTTTATAATTGCAAAAAATCAATCAAATGGTAAGATCCTTTCACTTTGCTATATCTATGTTATTTTTGAATTTAAAAAAACTAGAAAACATCAATTACTAACTATCCACCATATGAGTAGCAAGATACCATAAGGTAAACACTAACCAAATATGTACCATTGACCAAAAAGTGTAAAAAGTAGATTGGATACTGAGGCTCATCTGATAAGCCATAAGGAAGAAATGGAAGCCAGAAAAAGGATGGGCATTTCAAGGTTCTTAATACATGAAGAATGAATAAAGAAATAAAGTTCATGAGTCTGAGAGGATTAGATTTGTTAGACTGTGCAGATCATTAGATTTGACTTTTAAGACTATAATTTATATATATAGAATTTAACCAATTTGGGGTGTTCATATCTGAACACGATACTGATGTTTGTTTCTATGAAGCCTCTCATTCCATATGTATATAAACACACACTCACACACAAACACACCACAACTGCATGCTGATTCACTTTGAACAAAAGGTCACTTATGGAAAGAACATCATAGATGTGACAAGCCCAGAACAGTTTCATACAGTGTCCAAATTTTCCTTCCTATGACTCTCAAAATATCATGCATCTTTTTATTTTTATGTTTCTAGGAGATACCAGTTTCTGACATATAATAAAATATAAATAAAAATTTACATCTACAAAAAAATTAAACAAGAAAGGAATGAAAAAATCTATCAAAAGTATTAAAAACTTATAGTCCTTGATGTGGGAATATATAACAGTTTGATAATGTGGGCAATAGAATCAACTACCTGCAAAGGAAAATAAGCATTTTATTCTATACAGTCCT
>JAKSZT010052260.1:1484754-1498247 GCA_026826555.1 Tolypeutes matacus | reverse complement strand
GTCATGAAAGAGAAAAAAGCTGGAGTGAAGAAGACTAGGATAACACAAATGTGGGAGCCACAAGTATTAAGTGCCTTAAGTCTGGCATCCTGTGAAGGAAGGTGGAAGACAGCTTGGAGTTTTCTTACATAGGAGATGACAATCAGAATCACATCAACAAACACCATTGATATAAGAATTAATCCAAATATCATGTTTACCTTTATGTTGGCACAAGCCAGCCGAGCAATTCCCATGTGCTCACAGTATGTGTGTGGGATTATACCGTGTCCACAGAAAGGAAGCCTCAAGATGAGAAACACCAGAGGGATAACCAAAATGAAATTGACACCAAACATCACCACAAGAATGAGTCCAATAGTTGTGCTAGTGAGAATCAGGCTGTACCGGAGAGGATTGCAAATGGCAACATAGTGATCAAAGGCCATGGCAACTAACACAACAATCTCCATAGCAGTGAACATATGAATGAAGAACATCTGGGTGATATAGCCCCCAAAGCTAATCTCCCTTAAGGTGAACCAGAATATGCCCAACATTTTGGGAATAGTGGCTGTGGACAGGCCCAGATCAGTGGAGGCCAACATGGCCAAGAAGTAAAACATGGGCTGATGAAGACTACGTTCAGTCTTGATCACAAATAGGATAGTAATGTTTCCCACAAGAGCAATCAAATATATGGAACAAAAAGGAAAACCCATCCAAATATGCATCTCTTCAAGACCTGGAATGCCCAGCAGGAGGAAGGAGGAGGGGTGGAAATTGGTGTCATTTGAGGCACACATCCCCTCTCTGATCTTTGAAATCTGAAGGAAAATAAGTTAGCAAACAATTTAAAATTTCAAACAACATAAATAAAGAAAATACGATAAATTTGGGACAGTAGGAAATTATGGGGAAATTATATGGCTTTGAATTATGGATTCATTCAAACATTCAGAATATTAGTTAATTGCTCTAAAGTAATAGCAAACAAATCAGGTAAAATCTCTGATTTCATTACATTATATTTTTGGAATGAGACAGAAAATAACAGAATAAACAAAAATATGTATTGTATGTATATGTATGTGTGTATATACATGTATATCTATGTAACAAGTAAGATTTAAGATACATAAGTGCTTTGAAGAAAAACAGCATGAAAATGGATAATGATGAAGCTGGTCACGATCGTGAGAGAAGTCTCTAACGTAGTGATATTTAACAAAGATATGAATGCAGTATAGGGTTGATTTATCTTAAAATTTAAGACATGGAATGACTGGTTTGCATTCTAGAAAGAATGCTCTTTCAGCCATGTGGAGCATGAACGGAGAGTGGTGACAGTTGCTCTTCTCTAATAAGGCTATGGAACAGAGCTTTAAGGAAGTCAGTCACCCTCTCTCTGGGAGACCAGGAAGCAGGTTTGTGAGGAGAAGTAAAGGCTGGAATTAAACTCTTTCTCTTTATGTTATGTTCTTCTTCTTTGCTAAGTGGCTGGTGTAGTAAGTTGGAGCTTGGGGTACCTTTGCTTGGGAGGTGCCCTGACATTCTCAGCTAAGTAAGACTCTCAAAAGTTAGACAGACCAAGAAAGTACTCACTTTCAAGGAATTTCTCAAGGTTTCTATTGACATTTTTTTATAGACATTTACTATAAAAATTCTGTGTAGGAGAAAAAAGGAATATATCTTATGTTAACTTACCCTCTTAATCTATGCTTATAGGAAACTTGAAATTAATAAAAAAGCAGGAGACTTCACTCCTACCAAAAATATTCAAACACCTACCTTATGCCTTGCCACATGCCCTGAAACTCCTCTGCTCCTGGCAGTTCCAACCCAGTTTCAGGGGTATCTTGGTGTGTCAATATTTCTTAGACCTCCTGCCCCTCATTTCTTGTGTCTCACTCCCATAGCCCAGCCTTGAGCAATATTCCCTGTCCTAGCCATGGCGTGTGTCTCCTCTCAGGATGGTATCTGATCTTCTGACTTCATTACATTTGTTAGCTCTACAAAGGAAAGTTTATATTTATGCAACAGCAGCCTCCTCATCCCAAATCATCTCCCACAGAACCATTAATCCCTAGGGTCTGAAAGTTTCCTTTTCCTAAAAGAAAACTGTTAATCTCCTGTGATTATATACCTGAACCATGAGATCTGTGTCTAGCATATTCCATTATTGTTCTCCTCTCTGATCATCCCCATGAAGCCTATTCCTGAGCTTCATGTTTGGACCAACAGAATTAAACTATTAGAAGATATTGGCTTTGAGTTGCTGGAAGCAAGAGAATATAACTTCAATAGTATGATATAGCCTGGAGAAATAGTGACTATAAAAATAATGTTAATCCCATGGCATGTGAAAATGGTCCTGAGTAAGAGTAAGACAAAGAGCGCTAAAGCCTTCTGAGACATTCCCACTGTGCATTAAATAAAGGGAAATTGACAGCACAGATGCCATATCTTTTAGAACCATGTGAATTAGTGAAAAGTCACAGATATTAGAGGCATAGCAAGTTTTCAGGTCCCCCATAACATATTGCATTCTGGAGCCATCCTGAGAGATCTAGAGTCCATGCCTGGGATCCAAAAGCAGTATGATCTCAAAGAAAGCAGCACTATTTTGCCATGTCAGTATTCGGAGGCCAGTTATTCCTTTTCTTGGTATCTAAACTCCATGTCCTTTTAATTCACACCAATACAGATTAGGTTCCCAGAGTCTAGACTGCACCACAAATGAGCATGTTTACCCAAGAAGCAGAACAGAGTGATCAGTGTAAAGAGGCTGGAAATCTTTCCATATATAAGTGAACACAAGCTAATAAATGCAATATAGAAACCTGAGAAGTCAGTGAGAAGTAAAATATGACCAGGTGAAGAAATAGCAGAGAACTAAATCATTTATGTCATATGTGACATGGAGAACCAATAGCTTGCCCACTCACTCAGTATTCTTACAGTATTGATTACATTTATTTTGCATTTGTAGCCAATTTGTATGGTATTCTTTAGGAAAGTAACTACTTTTCTGGGTAGTCAGCCAGTATGGAATCTGAAAGATTATCCTTTACTTACCATTTATCCAAGGAGTGTTCTCTATTTATTTTACCCATTAGGAACACATACTATTTGAATCTACAGAATCTAGTCACTGTCATTAGTGGAGACAACACTGGTAGATAGTTAAGAATTGATTTATGACCACCCCTAAGGTGCTGTTTTTAAGGCATGGTTTTATTCAAGATTTATATATCATTAGTCATATGTTTCATTCAGACCTTCGAGGAAGGAAGGTACTGGCAAATACAATTTGTCCTGTGTCAGCTTTTTCAGTGTCCTTTGATTCCCAGGTCCTGTGGAAGATATAAAGCATGAAAAAATAATCAGATGATTCCTTAATATATAAATTGTAATTAGTTGTCTATCCAGTGCTTTAAATGGTGTGAAGTGGAATCTAAAATTGGAATTCAATGTCTTGATTTGGCATTCAAGCCATCAGATGATTCCAGAGTCCTGGGAGCCTCTGGTTTATGATTCTCCCAGGGTCACCCATCTGAAATAGCTATTGAATTATACCAATCTTATATGAAGGTGTTAGAATTTTGTAACATTCCTTGTCTTCATTTTCTAGATAGTCCACATTCTTTTAGTATTCTGTTTATGTTATGAACTAAGTAGCACCAAACCCTTCCACAATTGTGGGAGAGACCTTGCATCTCATCACATTTGCCTCCATAATCAAGGGAGTTCACCTGTTAGTTCAGTGAACTTTCTTGGTCACCCTTAGAGTCATCAACTTCATAATGAGGGAATGAAGATGGAAAGGTCACAATCAGGTGGTGACATGTATCATATACTTTGTCCCCTCTTCTTTGTTCCCATTTAACAAGATCAAATAGCACCCCAACAATAGTGTGCTACCAAAGCATGACCCTCCCAGGCTCAGAATGAGTCAGAGAATTCACTTACGTTGTTTTGTATTTAAATTATATAGAAACTGATATAGTCACTTCATCAGGAGTCTCTTCTATGCATTTGAGTTTTGTATTGTATTTTCTTCTGCAGTACCAGTTTAACTGTCTACACAATGGAGTCTAAGTCCTTCTTCAGTTGAAGTGCTAGTTTAGCCTACCTCTCAGTGGGATCTACCCCCTCCTCAACAATTCCCTCCAAAGCCATTTACAACAATCTTTGAATACTATCGCTGTGTGAGAGAAATCCCAAGCATTGAAAAGAGGTCACCCAAAACATTTGTTGATCAGCTTCCCAATTCCTGTCCTTGAATTTAGCTGTTCATGCCACCTCTAGCATACTGCTCTTCAAAAAAAAAAAAAAAAAAAAAAAACTTTATTATTAAAGAAGTTATAGATTACAGAATAGTTACATCAAAAATATTGGAGATTTCCATATACCCCACCCTTTCCTACTCTCAAATTTCCCCCTATTAATAACATCTTTCATTAGCGTGGTACATTTGTAAAAATGATGAACAAATATTGCATTGCTACTAAGCATGACGTATAGTTTACATTATGGTTGACATTTTGCACTTTACATTTTATACGTTTGACAAAATGTATAATGGTCTGTATACATCATTGCAATATCACGCAGAACAATTCCAGTGTCCCCAAAATGCACCATTACTCCTATTCTTCCATCTCCCTCTTCTCAGAACATCTGGTGACTACTTTTTTTATATAAGTGTTACAAGTTCTTCCATTACTAGAATAATAGTAAGTCTACTTTATTCAATAGTTGCATTCTGCCCTTATGTTTAATCATTCCTCAATCTTGAAGATTTGGAGATGGTGATGCCCTCTGCTTCCAGTTGAGAGGGGGCTTAGATCCCATGGGGCAGATGGATGGAAATGTCTTTCTTGCAGTTGTAGATACTCTGCTTTTTTGAGATAGGCATTGTCCATCATCACCACTTTGTTAGTTGTCCTGGGCAAGTCTGATGAACTGAAGAGTAGGTGATAGCTGCAACTTTACTGAGATTCAGGGCTCAACTGACATATGAACAGACCAAAGATTTAAGTCTCTGAGACATATATTTAATGGGTATGGTGCTAATTATAGGCTCGAATAAAAGAGGCAGAAGAAACATGTATAGAGATATTACAAATGAGTAACTCTGTTACATTAAGGAAATAGGTTAACATATACTCCAAGGTAAGGCCCTCTAATGAGTTGCCAATTTCTTGGGGTTGTGTGCCCTGCCTATAGTGTCCAGATGTCTCTAGAGCCCTCAGGAGCACCCCTGTTTAAGATTGATTACTGTGACAGTGTGATCTTCCCGATATTTACATAAGTGTAACCTCTGGAATGACCTATTGACTCACTTTGAAATCTCTTAGCTGTAAAAATTTTTTGTATTTAATATTTCCCTCTTTTGGTCAAGGTCTTTTTCCAAACCCATCACTGGTTGGCACTTGGTAATCCCTCAGTGACAGGGATGCTCATCTCCAGAAGTCATGTTCCATTCTGGGGGTATGGATGGGGATAGGAAAAGGCAGTGAGCTTATGCTGAGTTTGGCTGAGAGAGAGGCCATATTTCAGTATCAAGGAGGTTTTCAGGAGGTACTCTTTGCAATATATGTTACTAGGCTAAGATTCAATTTTACAAGAAAAATGTTCATAAGTACAAGCATTAATATCAAGGGCCTGGTGTAGTGGTCTGTCCTTTATCGCTAGGCACTGCCTAAGTACTCTAGAGATTCTTGCCACTCTTTTAGAGAATGTAGCAGTACCTCCAGGATGGGAGTTTAATATTTTTGTTATTGTGAGGGTCTCCTCCCACAGAGATAACACTCCATGACCAGGTGAACACATTCATATTCCATAGAAGCATGCCCTGGGTGCATACTTCCCCATATACATCCCCCCATCACCAACACCCTGCACTAGTGATCCTTCCCTAGAAGATTGTTCTTACTTCTATACTGGTTCTTTTATTTCCACTCCCTTGGTTTACTTTCAGAAATCACATACTTGACTGACCAGATGATCAGCTCACTGAGCTAATTCTGCCAGATAGCACACTGATCAGATATTTTGAAACAGCATTTATTGAAAGACACTTTTGCAGACAGGAGTAGTAGCAATAGTTCATATTTCTCTTTGTCTTTTGTGTGTTGGTGTAGCATCTAGTGAGGCCAGATGTCAGACTCTAGGAGATGAACCAGATCCTTGAGCTGTGTGAATTTAAATTGCATTAAACGACCCAGTTCCTTCCCTGGAATAAGCAGAGATTGTGATATAAGGCACTGCAATGGGCTATAAAATTGGCTTCTAACTCTATTCCAGTACTTCAGGATTCAATATTTGGGG
Source organism: Tolypeutes matacus (assembly GCA_026826555.1). Classification (NCBI taxonomy): domain Eukaryota; kingdom Metazoa; phylum Chordata; class Mammalia; order Cingulata; family Chlamyphoridae; genus Tolypeutes; species Tolypeutes matacus. The sequence goes on along the minus strand of JAKSZT010052260.1, from coordinate 1,491,932 downwards.
GAATACTAACTCCTTCTTAGCATGAGTCATGGGCAGGATCCAACTAATTCTGATACAATAGTGCATCATGTGAGAGAGACTTGGCCACACTTCTACTTCCACCACTCAATATTTATGATTATGTGAATATCCACACTTTCCCTGCTGTGATCCAAGGGCTTGCAGTCAAGTCTTGTAGTTGCAGCTTATATAACACAACTGACAATTGCCATGAGTCATCATCTCAGGTTACTACCAATATTGAATTGACAGGAACCATTTTTCATGGAGGTATGTCAAATGCCAACTATATTTCTGGGAGGCTTGTATGGAGGAAATCAGTCAAGTTAATTCTTACTTTTTATCCTATACTCAGACTGAAGAACATCTCTAGCCCTTCCCTGAATCATCCATTATATCTGTATTATCTATGATGCAGACCTACTCTTCTACAACCTTGTTATAATTTCAATATATACCACTATCCACTTGATGAACACACTCACATTTTGTAGACTAACATTTATCCATTCACACACCATTCATTCACACTCATTCAATGAATTTATTTAGTGCCTATTATGTTCTAGGAATTATTCCAGGTATTAGAGGCATATTAGTGAACAAAACAGACAATGAACCTACTCTTATCACATACTAATGATCCTAGTTGTTTCCTATTGACTGTGTTTTGTACTCAGTGATGAAGTCTCTGTGCTCAGTGAAATCATATTTTCCTGATTATATGACAAAAAGTTAACTGCTTGAACATTAATGACTTTACATATATTTTTCACTTCAACTGATGTTTTTCTTTATTAGAGAGGTTGGTTTACAGATCAATCACGCATAAAATACAGGATTCTCATATACTACCCTATTATTTAAACCTTGCATTTATGTGGAACATTTGTGACAATTGATGATAGCAAATTTTTGCAATTATATTCTTAACTATAGTTCATGGTTTAACTTAGAATTCACCATTTATATAGTGTAGTTTCGTGGATTTTCTTTTTTAACTTTTATTTGGTTACCATAGAAAAAATCTAATATTTACCCATTTAATCAAATTCAGATAAATATTTCAGTGTTGTTAATTATGTTCACAATTTTATATTTTATAATTTTCTCTTAGTAAAAGTTATATATGACTTAGATGATTATCTTCTTAAGCACAATTTAAAATTAATTATTGTATATAATGTAATGTGATGCTATATAGCTTTTAAAAGAAATGAAGAGACATACATAATTGATTTTGGAAGGAATCAAAAGAGATTGGTACCAAGCATTTCTTCTGGGAAGAGAATCTGTAAAATGAAAGTCAGTGATGGAAGGAAGACTTACGCCTTATGTCTTTGACATTTTCCCACTGAAAAGGTAGAATTTACTCCCCCACCCCCCTTGGAATATGTCTTGTCAATAAAATGAGGCAGATGAATTCCAGATATGTGAACAACAGGGATGACTCTTATGTTGAACAAACGTATCCTGACAAAAAAGAATACAAGCTGTATGATTCCATAAATATGGAAAAGATAACAGACTATATTGAATTAAATTATAGCATTTAGGGATGAATACAAATGATGAAAGAATACTGAGAATATCAAGAACATATTGATAAAGAAAGTTAGGATCATGGTTAATGTTGGGGGATGGGGAATGAAAGGGTAGTAAGTGGAGTAGCCAAGAGAATGACTTCCAGTGGTTTGCAGTATTCTACTTCTTGACCTGTATGGGATTTACATGGATGTTGACTATTTATTGAGTTTTGGGTACTACTTTGCACATGCATTATATTTCACTTATTAAAAAATAAAAGATTAAAAATGAAAGAAATAATGTAGAAGAAAATGTGGAGAATACTTTTCCTTTTAATGATCCCAGAAGAGAAAAAGGTATTATAAACCTGAGATAAAACTTGGTAGTCATTAAAGGAGAGGAAAGATGGATGAATTTAACTCTTTAAAATTTCCATGTGATAAAAATTCTATATCGCCATAATTATCATATATCCCTCAACAAGTCTAGTTTCTGAGCACCCTGAGGCCAGAAACTGTATCATATGCAGCTCTGCCTCCTTTTCATTAAACTCAAGGTATGACCAGTAATAGAGGATCAGAATAAGTGTCTGTTGAATTGAAAAAAAAAAAAAGAATGACTAAGTGAATGAGTAAATGAATTATAACATATAGTAGTAATTTAATCCTGTTAACACAACAATTATGTAGTTTAGGTCCATTTTAATTGGAGGTCACAAACTGATAACATGGAAAAAACAGAACTCTTAGACATGTTTTACACAAATTGTAGAGTGTTTTAAGAGACATTTAGCCAACAATTAAAATTGAGAGATTTCACAAAACATCTAAATCTAGCTTGTCTTAAAAATACAGGGAAATATCACAACATTGGGCACACATTACCCCATGGCAAAAATGTGCTGAGTAAAATTTGTTTTATGGAGGTCACATGCTTGCTCCATGTCATCAACTCTTTTTCTTACACAGTGAACGCACACTTTGACAGCATGCCTATGTCCTTTATTTTATTACTTGTCTTGTCCCACTAGTAAACCCTTGTGAAAAGTATATGATCAAAATGGAATGGAATGATTACTTTTTATTCTGCATTCTCTTTTTTTTTTGCCAGGTCTTTGCTCATAAGAAACCTTTCAAATTCTATTTTGCAAAGATCTCAGAAAATCTATATATTAGAATGGTACATCTTTTAATACCATTTCAATTGCATATTTTACAAATTATTTCTTGACATTTAAAAAAATATTTACCTGTAAGCAATAGGCCTATTTTATGGTCAATTTGTCTTAGATAAAGGCAACTGCTCTCCAAGTAAAAATCTGATCACACTCTCCCTAATCTGCTTGTTCTTGGTACCATAAACAATTGGGTTCATTGTTGGAGGCAGGAGCAGATAAAGGTTGGCCACAATGATGTGTATGTGATGGGGAACATTATGTCGCCCAAAATGATAGGTGAAAAAAGTGAAAAATGCTGGGACATAGGTGATCACAATGGCAGATATATGAGATGTGCAGTTCCTGAAGGCCTTGTGATGAGTATCTGAGGATGACAGACTCACCACCACCCGCAAGAACATAATGTAAGACACGGAGATAAAGCAGATGTCAAAAACACCAATCAGGAGAGCAAGATAAGCCCATAGATAGCATTAACCTTAAAATTGCCACAGGACAACTTGGCCACAGACATGTGGTCACAGTAGGTGTGGGGAATGACATTGCCCTGACAGTAGGGCAGCCTTTTGCTGAGTAAAGAAAATGGAGTGATGACTATCTGTACCTCAGGAAAGTGGCGAACCCAGCCTTGGCAATGGCAGCCTTGGTGAGGATAGTGGGATAGCGTAAGGGGTAGCAGATGGCCACATAGTGAGCATGAGCACACCAGACTCCATCCCAGTCAACATGTGGACAAAAAACATCTGAGCCAGGCAGGCATTAACGTCAATCTCCTTGAGGTTGAACCAGAATATGCACAGCATATTGGGTACAGTGTTGGTGCACAAAGTGACATCCATGAAGGAGAGCAGGGCCAAGAAATAGTACATGGGCTGGTGCAGAGCCTCCTCATGGCTGATGAGGTAGATGAGTCCACAGTTCCCCACTACAGCAATGGGGTACATGAAGCAGAATGGCACGGAGATCCAGATGTGTACAGCTTCCAGTCCAGGAATACCATTCAAGATAAAGAATCCTGGGGTCAGGCTGGAACTGTTGGCCCCATACATAATCGTTGATAGGAGGAGGGCATGCTACATTCTTTAGAAGTGAAAGTATCCTGTAAGAGAAAATAACTCCAAGGTGAATGGAACCTTGGAAGCCAAATCCAAGAAGACAAATAGGACTTTAATCAAGTGATGTTTAAGGCCCTCTAGAGTCAGACTCTGTAGTCTGGTTTTACAGTTCCAGTTCTTATCAAAGTGTGATATTGGCAAGATATTTAACCTCTTCATATCTGATTTCTTCTCAGTCTAAAATGAGAATAATAATTGTGCCAAGTTAAAAGCTGTCAAGATAATTTAGTCAGATAATATATATAAAGTACTAAAACTGTGCATAGAACATAGTGAATGCTCAAAAAATGTTAGCTGTAATCACTACTGCTGTTTTTACTATTATTGTTACCATTTCCAGTCTCATATACAGCATATCATGAGATTAACCTTACCTTGATTAATAAGTGGAAATTCAACTAGAACTGCCCAGGTCTGCCCTAATTCTAGTTCCTTTGTGTATGTTAGGATGGAAAAAGAAGTATGATATCCTGAAAACTCTGTCTTTATTGGAAGATTGAGGAATGACGTTTAGAATGTAAATGCTAGTTACTAGGGCCTCCAAGAGATTAAAATACAATATCACATTTTACACAGGAAAAAAATAGTGAAAGGCTCTTATCTCTGGGATGAAGTCCAGGGAAATACTATCCAATTAAAACTCTGCAACGCTCTAGACCACCAACTCTAGGTAACAAAAGTGGTGGACACTGAGACTTCCTACACAGAGAACTGGTCTATGTAGGGTGAAACTTCTGATGCTTCTGCTCCTTAAAAGGTAGATACAGGGCACCAGAGACACCAGACTGGAAGGAAGGGATGAGGATATTAGAATATCAGAAGGAGTAGGAATTCTTGTCTTTGCCAAACTCACTTGTACGCTAAGACTATTCACCTACCCATGGAAAATGCTCAGGCCCTTCCAAGCATCAACACCATATAAATAAACAATCAATTCACATTTATAAAATCAGAAATGAAAACAACAACAACAACAACAACAACAAAAAACCAGTTAACCTCAGAGTCAGTTCCTTCTTCTGCCTTCTCAATAAAAGATTTCTTTCGACACCTTTCTTTCAGATGATCCTCAAAGATTCACATGAATTCTGCTTTTTTGTAAACTTAGAATATATTCAAAGAAAGGAAAACTGAATAGGTAAGTGTCTGCTCTCAGAAAATATAGTGATAGTATAATTTTATTGCATACTTGCTGTAGGGACATGGGTATTCTCACTGCATCGGTCAAATCTTCTTTTCAACACAAACTTGCTAAATAACTTTGAGCAAGTCCCTAAAATTTCCTTGTACATTTTTCATAACTTTTGAAAGGAGGTAATAATAATGCCTACTACCCAGAAGTGTAAGAATGGTTAAAGGAGAAATAATTCTATAACTAGTGCCCGGAATAGACTAAGTAAGCAATATCTGTTGTTCTGGGTTGAAATATGTACCCCAATTTAGATGTGTTCTCAGTCTTGTTCTGCATTTCTGTGCATGAGAAACCATTGTAAATAGGATCTTTTGATGAAGTTATTTTTAGTTAAGTTGTTGCCCAACTGAATGAGTGTAGGTTTAGAGCTGGATTAATGGAAGCCTTATAAAGAAACAGCACCTGGAAGAGAGAGAAAATGAAAACAGAAGAGCAGAAGAAAGGAGAGGACATTGCCATGTGCCATGTGAATGGAGGAACCCCAAGGATCACTGGCCACCAGCACCAGAACTCTATAGTCTTTAAGGAGAAAGCAAGCCTTGCTGTTATTTTGATGTTAGATTTCTGACCTCTGAAACTATAAGCCAATAAATGCTTGTTGTTGCAGCCAACCTTTTTGTTGTATTTGTGATAGCAGCTATGGCAAATATGACACATGTTATTTATTTTAGTAATTGCCAGGTAATACACTTAGCAAATATTTAATGATTGTCTTTCATGAGCCAGGCACTATTCCAGTTTCTAGAGATACATTACTGAAAAGAAAACATTCCAAATCTTCAGTTGGAGTTAATATTCCCATTATATTCATACCTGTAATAACACTGTATGAGAAAATGGAAGCCTATAGAATGTCAATATAATGTCTAAGCCCAGAAAAATTGAAAACTGGTAAAGTCAAGAGTCATATTCAAACTATTTGACTTCAAAGCCATGTGTTTAATATATTTGCATCTGTTGTCTTAACTCACTGTTCAAAACCCAGAGGAATATTCGCGTATACTGTGTGTAAATAGATTAAACAAGTCATAATGAGACATGAATGAGTTAATTTTTCAAGTGACAGATCTTATTCTTTGTAATATCTGAGGAACGAGATAGAATAAATATTATATATTTCTATAATAGAGTTATAGAAAGTCAATTGTTAGCATAATATAAGGAAGTGCTCTACATGGTTACAGACTCTATCTCCATAGAGAGAGCCACAATTCCTATTCTGGACTGGTTCACACAGATGCTATATGGAATCTGGTAGGGCTTATGTGACCAGAATTCTATCGGGAAGAATTTCCACCAACACCTTTTAGGTTATAAGTCTGACCTTGGATTACTTCCCAGTTTCCCACCAAGAACATTACCACTGAAAACAGCTCTGATTGAGTTTAGGTCTCCCTTAATTAAGGCAAAGCTTTTGTTTCCCTATTATTGGAAACCGATATTGCTTGGACCCCTCTGTGGTCAGGGAAACATGAAGTCGTTTTAAACTAATTTTACAATTAAAAAAACCCTGCTTCCCTTTTTACTCCCCCAATAAATGGATTTCATTGTGGTTGAAATCAAGAAGGAATTCTGAGCTTCCATAACCACATCGCAAACTTTGTATTTCTTTTATGTAAACCTGTGCATTTTTGGGTATTAAGTGTCTTTGGAAATTGCCCAAACTTACCTTAGTGTGAGCAAAGACCAGACTGGTGTGCATGACTGAGACTTCTGAGCACCAAGATTCTACAACAACTGGGCCTCAAGTTTACATAGTATTCTGTACCCTTTGAGGATTGTCCAGACTTGACTGTCTACACCTGATAGGATCCCCACAGCTGGATGTCTCAGAGGGTTCTGGTAAGAGGATAAAGATCCCTTAGGCCTTTTGATATTATTTGTATATTTATAAACTTTTTAAGCAGGGGAACCAAAAACCAATAAGGGAATCAAAGTTAAATATCTCTTCCCAGGTGTGGATGCTGACCAAGAAGTTTGAGAGTATTAGGAATTATTTGGTTTTCTTTTTTCTGTATTTATAAAATAATAGTCTATGTTGTCAAAAAATTCACAAAACCATTAAAAACATATAAAAGCATCCATAATATCAATCTCACCACCAAGAATATAGATAGATGATAGATAGATAGATAGATAGATAGATAGATAGATAGATAGATAGATA
>JAKSZT010052260.1:1458882-1484744 GCA_026826555.1 Tolypeutes matacus | reverse complement strand
ATAGATAGATAGATAGATAGATAGATAGATAGATAGATAGATAGATAATATGAGTAATAGCAGAACTCTATTATATCTAGCTAATGGTTAGTTATGAATTTATTGGTTAAATTTATTTACACTCACTCACACATGTGTACATAAACTCTCATATTTTTTATTTAGTGCTTTTATTTCTTTCATATGTTTTTTTAATACTATGAGGATTGTAGTAATGAAGTTTTATATATATTTGCACATATATTTTATTATGTTCCCTCCTTAATCTTTTATTGTGATAAAGATATCCTGAAATTGTTAAAAACAAATTGAAGTGATTTTTGCCATTTCGGATGGTGAATGTATGAAGATTTCTCCTAAACTCAGAGCAAATATTGAAAGAACTATATCACAAAATACTCCTGAAGCTGTAATTCTGATACATTATTGGTGGGAGTATAAAATGATGCAACCACTTTATCCACTACCTTTTGTAACAACATCTCACGTAGCATTCAATGTTACTAATTTAAAATCATAATTTCTTATTTTAATTTTTAAGCATTGATTTTAATAGTTTATTATGTTTTTACATTCATAATTAAACTTTCTTTTATCCATTTATTATTGTTTGATTTTACCCTCTACCTTAACAACTCCTCATTTCTTTTGGCTGTCCTACCCATTTCTGTCCTTATGGTTTTTGCCTTCCTTTTTCATTGATGATATTAGATTGTGTCCATTTTTGAAAGATTGTCTAGTCTTTTTTATATAGCAGTAAATGTTTTATATATCTGTGATTCTTTTCTTTCTTTTAGATGCTGTTTATTCTGCCTTACCAGCATACTTTTATAGGCTCAATGTAATTGTTATTGCTTGTGATAGTATTATTTTTACTCTTCATTCATCGTCAACCAGTTATATCTGTGAATTCTGGTGGTTTTACAAAAAACGTAGAGAATAAAATATCTTTGTTTTATTTCTGTCTCCTTTACTCTCATATTTATATCTCTATGGCTGAGTGATATATGTAATCCCACCCTCATTATCAGTTTCTTGCAAAGTATCACCAGTGTCTTTGTCTTCCTGAGGGAGGATCCTCCTCTTATGACTGCTTATTCACAAGCTCACAGACAGGGCACAATGTACAGTTTCTAGCAGTTACTTAATTCAGGTTCCATCTGACCCATTCCTCACTTGTGGGCAAAATTTAGTATAATACATTCATGTACTCTTGCTCCTTCCTTTCATTCCCTCCTTCTTATTTAATCATTTACTCTGTTTGCAATTTCCCCCAATATACTTAAGTTCGGTTTGTGTGTCTCTCTGAAAATGAGGAGAGATGGGTTAAGGGAGAAGTAAATGCAAGCAAGATAGTCCCATTCTTCTGCCTCATGAGATCTAAGCCCCTCTCAATTAGAGGCAGAGTGGGCATCACCATCCCAAAATCCGCAAGATTGGGGAATGACCAATGGACTAAAATAGACTATTATTCTACTAAAGACTTATTGTTATTCTAGCAATGGAAGAACTTGTATCATTGATATAAAGGCAGTGGCCACCGGAGCCTCTGAGGGGAGGAAAAGGGGGGAAAAAAAACATGTAATATAGAGACATTTTCAGGACATGGGAATTGTCCTGCATGACATTGCAAGGACAGATACAAGCCATTATATATTTTTTCATAACTTACAAATTGTGTGGGACAGAGTATAAACTATAATGTAAACTAAAATCCATGATTAGTAGCAATTTTTCAAAATGTATTCATCAGTTGTAACAAATGTACCATACTAATAAAGGATATTGTTAATGTGGGAAAGTATGGGAAGGATAGGAATCAGGGCATATGGGATCCCCTATATGTTTTATGTAACATTTATGTAATCTAAAGTATCTTTAAAAATGTAAAAAATAATTAAATGTAGTTAATTATACTCACACATACAATAAATAAATAAATAAATAAATAAAGAAAGAAATAAAGAAATAAATAACATACTATGGTGATTTGAAGCTGTTTATACCTCAGAAAAACATGTTCTTAAATTTAATCCATTCCTGTGGGTGTCAACCCATGATAAGTAGGAATTTTTGATGAGGTTACATCAATTAAGGTGTGACCCACCTCAACCAGGATGGATCTTAATCGTATTACAGGAGTTCTTTATGGGAGAATGAAATTCAGACAGAGAGGAAGAGAAAGCCACAAGAAGCAAGTAGCTGAAGGGGAACCAAGAAGAGAAGGAAGGGAAGGGAGACTCCACCATATGCCTTGCCATGTGACAGAGGAGCAAAGGACTAAAGATCAGCAGTAGCCAGTCGCACAATGCCAGTCTTCAGGTAGAAAGCCTTGCCTTGATGATGGCTTTCTTTTAGCTTCAAAACTGTAAGTGAATAAATTCCCATTGTTTAACCCAACTCATTTCATGATATTTGCTTGAGCAGCCTAGGAAACTAAAGCACATACTTCATTAGAATAATTTTGCCAACCCTCAACTAGAATTACTTGAGTAGTTATTAGAATAACTTTTTAACAATATAGGAGAAATTCCCTAATTAGGAACTAATGTTCTTTTATTTTTTAAAACGTGACTTAATAAAATCTATCTTGTAAGCTAAAAACGAGAAAGAAGTAAAAATACAGGGGTAGGCCTTAGTACTCTTACAAGTACACAGAGTAAATAATAGAATGTTTAAAGAAGGGCTATTACCAGAAAATTTCTTCTTATCCATTTCCATCATTTTGGATCCATCTATAGTGATGTTTGATGTATTATTATTTCCTCAAATTATCATAGCAATATAAATTTATCTGCGTCTTGGGACTTTTAGGTATAGATATTTTAGTTTCCATTCAAACACTATAACACTATGAAGTGACTCCAGATTCCTGACTTCATGCTATGCCCAAATGTTGCACATAGGCAATAAACTCCAAACACTGAAGGCATCTGATAGAGAAAAACCTCCCTACATGCTGAGTTCTCACCTCCTGGTTGCCTTTAAGATTGATATCTGGAACTCATGAGCATTCTTAACCAATCAACTGAACTTTTCCCAAACATTCACTTAAACAACATCTGGGATCCCATATTAAAAGTTCACCATCACATGTGTTTTCTAAGTCAGAAGCTGGAGCTTGGCTAAATTTCATTCATTTATTCATTCTAAAAGTATGGGTGACTAGTCTAGACAGACCCTGAAGGATCCTAGCACTTCCTTGTCTCTCCACTCTTCCCAGAACCCTTCGACATATTCTGGGTAGATATGGTGTAGTTTAGAGACTAGGAAATGGATAATGTAAACATGTAAGTACCCAAAGTGTTGACTTAGGACTGGAGTCCCTCTAGGTTTGCTAAATCTCACCTTTCAGATGCTCCCATCCTTTGAGAAAACCAGCAAGAGAGGTAAAAGGTTATATTATCCAGGCTCTGTGTTTGTCCTTCCTGACTGAAATTAGATTTCTTTCTACCCATGCTTTATCTTCTCAGCTGCATAACCTCCTCTCCTGTCTTTTTATCTGTCCTTCCTATTTGGGTTGTGTTCCCTCCCATATCTTTCTGTCTTCATTTTTGGGACCATACTCTTCAAACCCTCTACTGGCTTTTTTACCTGACACCAACATCAAATTCAGATGCCTGTGAGTATTATCTGACTGTGGAAATTGTGGTGGTGATTGAGGGGATTTGGGGAGGCAGAGACAAACAATGGAAAAGTTCCTTGTGGTTGGCATTATAATGGCTATGCAAGGAGAAGATAATCCTTGGAACCTGTGAACAGATGCATTTAAAGTAAATCATCCTGGATTATCTGAGTGAGTCCAAAATAATCACTTTGGTTTAAAAGTGGAACCTTAAAAGTGAAAGTGAGAGGCAGAAGAGGGAGATATAATTATAGAGGATATCAGTGTGATGCAATTTGAGAAGGACACAACTGGCTATTGCTACCTTTGAAGATGGAAGGGGGCCATGAACTAAGGAATGCAAGCAGGCTTTGGAAGCAGGAAAAGGCAAGGAAATGGTTTCTCCTTTAAAGCCTCCGGAAAGGAATACAATACTACCAATACATTGAGTTTAGCCCAGGGAGATTAATATAGACTTCTGACCTACAGAACTGTAAGATAAGATAATAAGTTAGTGTTGCTTTAGGCCACTACATTTTTGATATTTGCCAAGGCAGCTATAGAAAACTAACGCAGTCTTCCAGCACTAAGACTAAAACTCATTGAGAGCAGAGAATGAAGGAGAATTAACAAGTTAGGATGAGTTCAGTCTTAGAACAAGGCAAAGAGAAGTCAAAAGTAGTTTGAATTAATAAGATACCTATGTGCAAATGTGCTCTGTAAGTGTGGGTATTTATTTATGTGTGTGTATATAGTTTTATTTCTGAAGTTATGTGTGTGCTTATCTGTCTAATTTTAATATTGGCACTCTCCCCTATGTTTTCTATTCTCAGACTCTACCGGCTGAAATACTCTATATCTTCTCTTAACTCTAGACCTTCACAAATATATCAAATGATTTATATCTAGTTAGTCTAATTCTTTGTTACCTTTCTGTGGTAAGCTAAAATGTTGCTTCCTCAAGGAATCCTCCCTTCCACTTCCAGATTGCAGTATACTACTATAGTCCTCTGTAATTATCCTGTCATCTTTTTGCATATTAATAAAATAATTACTGACAATTTATACCTATATATATTATATTGGTAACATATTTTAACAATAATAAATTATTATAATATCATAAATATTTATACTCATACACATAAATTCATACTTAGACTTTAAGGTTTATAAGATAAGAAATAACTATGTTTTACAAGCTGTTATGTTCCTAAGACCTAACACAAAGCTTGAATCATGTTTTAAAATGTGGATTATTTTTGGTTGACTATATAGTAAGCATATGTGTGGTTCTAAGCGAAAGCTGTATATGATTTTCTAAGTATCTCTAATTTGAATTTCAATCTTAGAATTTATGATCCTTATTTTTAATACAAATTCAAATGAACACTAAGTTAAATTTAGTGTTATGTTCATTATATCAGAAATTTACCACTCTTATGTATAGGACATACAGATAAATATATATATGTGCATATATCTAATTCTAAGGTTATAATTTTTGCTGGACCAAACTGGTGTAACCTTGGACAAATCATCTCCATGAGTCTGTGCTCTTGAAAAATGGAGATCAATGTATCTGCCCATGGTGCTAGTGAAAATTATTATGAAGATCAAAATGAGATAACTGCAAAAGTGCTATGTAAATCTAGAAGTTCTCTAGAACTAATATGGAGAATTCTGGGAGGCTTCCCCAGTACAACTATTCCCACATTTTTTTATGAGTTCCAAATGGGACACAGTGAGAGCTTTTTATATAAAACAGTGAAATTAAGTACAGAATTACATCCTTGAAATATCAACTTTATTACTAAGGCTGTTTTTAGTGCTTATTCTATGTACAATCTATGACTTCTTCCACTTTGGAAGGGGTAGGAGACACTTGTCTTAGGGAATTCTCAGTCATTAAGAAAAAAAGACCACCTACCTAGGTAAAAGAATTAAAAAAAATAAGCAGGAAGATGAAGCAAAATGCAATAAAATCATCTGATAATTTGTTTGGTAAAGTGATAGAGCAGTGGTTGTACAGACAGGGGAGTAAACTCCATGGTTCAGTGATACTGGAGTTTTCCTGGAGATGTTAGTTAGCACTTGCAAGGATATGAACAATGAGTAGAATTCAGACATACCACAAGAAGACAAGACTGCATTAATGGAAAAGGCAACAATACATTTAATAAGAAATAGGATAATGAAGAAAGATGTGGAGGCTTATATGGGTACCTTTTAGGGAAGAATTTCAGACACATTCACATAGGTAGAACAAGGTTATGTAAGGAAGGTATTGACTGTCAAGCAGGACAATAAAATATATTCTGTAAGCATAAGGAGAACAATTACATGTTTTTAAACATGGCTGTGAGTAACTATAATTTCATATTTTCATAAGGTAAATCTGGTAGAACAATGATGTGGAGATAAAGGCTTGCAAGATATTAGAAGAATCAGGACATTTATTCTATAGAGAAATATTCTACAGGGAATGGAGGAGGAAGAATCAGGTTTCTTATTCTATAGTTCCAATTAATGGTCAGGATGGCCTGAATAGGTGAAACAGTGGAGAAGAAACAGACTAGGCAGATAAAAGAAGGTTTCAAACAACAGATTTGGCAGATGAGATAGAGGGAATGGAGGAAGAGGAAGAATCTCAGTCAAACCTCAGACTGCCGTGCTCCAGCCCTGGGAGGAAAATAACTATTTTACAGAGTAAGGAAGCTCAACTGAGAATTTGGTTCACAGAAGGAGATAATGATTCTTGGAGAATTGGTGATAAGTTGATAGCAGAATGTTTCAGTGGAAGTTTTCTTCCAGGTTTTGGAAGAATGGAGACAAATACCAGGCAGTAGTAGATTGGCTTATCAGAGCCCTAATATGTTCACATCAAGAATGCAGATTTGTAAGTCCACAGTGGTCCCTTTTATTTCTTTGAATGGATAACTTAATGGAGATATTACTGAAGTTCATGCCAGATGGGATGTTCAAGACTAGCATCATTGAGAATTCTCAGACTGAGTTACATAATAAAAGCAAGACCATCCTGGAGTTTTGGTTGACAACAGCAGCCCTATACGCCAAAGATTTATGGATTTACTGAGACATGGTCTCTATGTACTAACAATACAGTATGGTGATGTTTTTATCTTCCATAGGTGGGCAATAGTTGGTTTCCTTGAAGTTTTTTTGTCTGCCTTTGGTGAATACTATACAGATTGTGATAAGAGGAAAGTAGCATTTCCCCTATTGCTTGTGTGATGGGAGGGAGGGATCCTAGCTATGGAAAAGACCCTGAGGGAATTCATGGCCAGTCAGTCTCAGGAATCAATTGCCATATTTCATCCTCAGGGAATGACTATCACCATGGTGGCCACATTGAATTTCAGCAGTTTCAATCCAGGACCCTTTATTCTAGGAGGGATTCCAGGGCTGTAACAGTTCCATATTTGGATTGGGATTCCCTTCTTTGCCATCTATTTCATGGCCATTGCAAGTAATGGCATCCTTCTCTACCTCATAACAATGGGCCACAACCTTCATGAACCCACGTTCTTCCTCTCTATACTGGCCTCTGCAGACCTCATCTTATGCACAACATGCGTCCCCAAAATCCTTGGCATATTTTGGTTTGGAGCTCAGGAAATCACATTTCCTGGCTGCCTCAACCAGTTGTTCTTTATCCACTTCAGCTTTCTCCTTGACCCATCAATCTTGTCGGCCATGGCATTTGATCATTACATGGCAGTTTGTTCCCCCTTACGATACACTAGTGTCCTAATACCTAGAACAATTGTCAAGATCATGGTGGGTATTGTCAGTTGGAGCTTCAGTGTCATGGTCCTGTTGTTTTCCTGGTGAAGCGTTTTCCATTCTGCAGAACATGCCTCATCTCTCACACATACACTGAGCATATAGGTGTGGCCCAGCTATCTTGTGCTGATATCTCCATCAACATCTGGTATGGATTTGCTATGCCTTTTTAAAGACTGCTTTCTCAGACCTGATTCTCATTATTATTTCCTACACTCTTATTCTTCATGCTGTCTTCCATCTTCCATCCAGAGATGCCCGCCAGAAGGCCCTCAGTACCTGTGGCTCCCATGTTACTGTTATTCTCATATTCTACACACCAGCCCTGTTCTCTGTCCTTACTCATCGCTTTGGCCACAATATCTCTTGCACTTTTCACATCATGTTTGCCAACCTGTATGTGTCCATCCCTCCAGCACTCAATACCATCATTTATGGAGTGAAGGACAAAACAGATTAGGGATAAAGTTATCCTTCTATTCCTTCCTAAAGGGATTCAGTGATCTGGGGATGAGAACATGGAGAGATGGATTGTGGGAAATCAAAAAACCATACTGATTTAATGGAATTTCTGATGTAAATCAGCAGTAGAAAAGTCTCGAATGATGGATCAAATTCCTATGTATTTCAAGATCTCAACTCTGGTAGAGAAACTCTTAGTTGAAATTAGAGGAGTTAAGAGATTAGAGGGGTAAGGATTTTTCAAGTCTCAAGAAAACCATAGGAATCAGATGGAAACATCCTAATGTACAACCATCAAAAACACATTCTTTTGGTCCTTATGTCTTGTTTCAATATCCTCCTTTTAAAATAGAAGAAGTATTAGTTCTAAACTCATAATTTCATTATGAGGATAAATGTCTTTAGCATGTAGTAAACCCAGGAATTCAGTAATCATTTGTATGCTGAAGATTCACAAGACTAAAGTTCTACACAAATTCCTTATTTGTTCCACCCAAACGTCTGTCATAAAGAAAAAAAAAAGAGGGCAAAACTTTCCTTGTCTGTTCCATATAGCCAACTCTCTATTTTATATCATCCTTGAATATTATATTGAGACTTCAAAGTCCACATGTACACAAATATTACCATCTTAAATACACTTCATAAAAGTCAACAGATTTCTGGTATTTTGAATCAACATCCCTTTGGCTGACTAATACAGAATTTGGTACCAGGAGTGGGGTAGTGCTTTTGCTATTACCAAAATGCTGGAATATTGTAAGAGGTATTTTTTTGGAGGAATTGTGAGATGCTGGATAGACAAGGCCTATATTGCTTTGCAGAAATTGTTGATAGGACTAGGAATGCTAAAGAGACATTTTTTGATGACTTAGAAGTAAATGATAAAACTATTACTGGAAACTGGAGGAAAGGTGATCCACATTTTAAAGTTGCAGAGAACGTAGCAAGATTAACTCCTATCTTATATTGAAGGCAGAATTTGAAAATGGCAAGCCTGGGCATTTAGCTGAAGAACTTTCCAAAGTAAACTATGAGAATCCAGCTTGGCTTCTCTTTCCAATATATAGCAAAATGGTAGATGAGAGAGATAAACTGAGAACTGAAATGTTGGGCACAAAGAAAACAGAAACTGATTCTGGAACTTCTAAGTCTCTGGAAATTAAGCTCCCAGAAGATAGTGCCCCATTTGAGGACATAACTAAACTTGGAAATTGTAAATCAGGATTGAAGATGCAATTATCGAGGAAAGATTTGTAGAAGGACTTACTGTCTGATGGCTTGGACCCCTGCTTCTTGCATGCTAAACCAGCAAGCTTTTTGAGAGAGCTGTATGAACAAAACCATGGTCAGCTTGGACTAAAAGGGACATGGAATGGAGAGATTGAAGGAAAAACAGCTTTAAGAGGAAAACGATGGATGCTGAGATTTGGAATTAAGACGTCACCTTGGGCCAAGAGGGGAACCCCATCCATGTGTACAGAGAGGGTGAGCTTGCCCCAGCACTTAAGGAGGGTGGATGTTCCTGCCTGATGTTTGGGGAGAGTTTTGTCACCCTAAGGTACAGAGTAGGTGGAGCACATTCCCCAAGGATTAGGGAGGTTAAGGTCACCACCCCATAGGACTTAGAGGGGTGGACCTGTCCCCCTTGGATTAAGGAAGGCCAGGTCACCATTTCATTGCTCTGAGAGGGTTGGGCCTGTATGACAAAGATTAGGGAGGATGTTGCCTTCACTTCACTGTACTGCCCCCCCACAGCCCCCAGTTGAGTCTAACCCAAAGATTAGGTAAAGTTTGGACAACATCTCAATGCTCCTGGAAGGTGATGTCTGGAGTTTGGTCACCACACAGATGCATGATGAGGGTGGAACCAAGAAAATGGCCATTGGGCAAGCTTGTGGAAAGGGTGAGTCCCTGCTGGCCCCAGGGAGAAGAAACCATCATCTTAAGAATTACTCTCAGACTTTGACAGCTAATGAAGAATAGTCTGCAGGTTTTCAGACCTGTTCTAGGGCTGTAACTCATGTTTCCCTCCTGATTTCTCCTTATGGTAATGCAAGTGTTTATCCTTTGTCTGTCCATTTGTGTACTGGAAGCTAATAAATGGTTTTTTAAGTTTCAGAGGTCTACAGCCAGATGGGACTTTGCCTAAAGTCAAACTGTATTCCCTTAAATTGATTGAGATATAATTTTGGACTGAGCATTGTTATTGATTTAGGGTTATTTGAATATTGTAATGTCTTTTTGGAATTTAGAGGGTAGAGTGTGGCAGTTTGATATTATTGATGAATTACAAAAAGAAATATTGATTATGTTTTTAAATTGGTTTGTTCTTCTGGGCTAGTGATACCTTAGAATAAATTAGATTCAGAGGTTCCATTTTTACTTGATTGAATAATGATTAAGGCTTTGATTGGGCCACGTCAGAATCTGGCAAGTCTAGATAGGAGGAAGTAGATAGAAGGACTTTGCTGAAGACAAAGGACAGCATTTTTGCTTTGTTTTGTTTAATCTTTGGTCCTAAGGAGGGTGAAAATTCATACTAGGGAATTTAAGGACAATAATAACAATTGATTTTATCATTTTTAAAGTGTTTTCATATCCACTTTTGCATTGGATCTACACACAACAGCCCCTAAAAAAGAGAAGGTTCTTAATGGAAATTTAGGAGAGTTTAATAAGACACATAGCATCCAGGAGAGTTTATATCTCTAAACTACTTGACTCAATTATCTTGTCCTTTTCTTCTCCCAAATCATGTACTTTAACACTCTAATATTTCATATGTGCAGATGGTGCTATCTAATATGAGGTATTTCTGTTTGTTTTACAAAATTTTAAAGGTCTTCTTTTGTAAATAGAGTAAAGTTAGATAGAAATGGAAACCTTTACCTTTTCTTTTTTTGCTATATAGAAGTTACACAATTTTGATGTTTACTCTAACGTGTATTCATAATAAATGTTGGGGAGGACACATAGAGATCTAAAATTCAAGTGGTAGAGGAAGGACAAAGGTTTTATATATTAATTATTTTGTTTGGTAGAAATAGAGATACCAGATTGCCATTAAATATGAGGAATCCTATGGATATTTAAAATAGAGATGCGGACTTTTTTAGCAACACGTTTCTTTTGGAGAAAATGTAAGGGCCACTCATTCAAGAATCTGTTTGGCTACTCCATAAATAATTGGGTTCATCATGAAGGGAGCAAGAACATAAAGATTGGCCATCAAAATGTGGCCATGCTTGGGGATTTTTCAGTCAAAGTGCTGAGCAATGACAGTAAAAATCCCTGAAATGTAGAACATGAGATGACACACATGAGAATCGCAAGTACTGAGTGCTTTCAACTGAGCATCAGGGAATGGCAGTTTAAAGGTGACCTGGAGAATGAGTCCATAGGAGATAATTATCATCACCGTATCTTGAATAATGCTGAGTGGTGGCACAGAGATCCCATACTAGATATTGATGGTGATAGCAGCACAAGCCAGCTTTGCCATTCCATGTGTTCACAGAATGTGTGGACGATGATGATTGTCTAGCAGAAGGGCAACCGCTTCACAAGGAAGACAAAACATCTCCAGTTTTTCTAAAGACTCTATGGCTAAGAATGGTGGTATACCTCAGTGGGAACCAGGTGGCCATGGCTAATAGAATGCCTGACTATAGTACAAAGGTAAAATGCATAAAGAAGAACTGGGTGACACAGCCACAAAAGGAGATGTCCACACCATCAAACCAGAAGATACTCAGGGCTTTGGGTATTGTGGATGTAGAGAGAATCAGATTGCAAAAAACCAACATGGAGAGGAAAAGGCACATGGGTTCATGAATACTGCATTCACAGCCACCACATAGATCAGGATACCATTCCCTGACACAGCCACCGGGCATATCATACAAAAGGGGATGGACATCCATATATGAAGCTCTTTCAGGCCAGGGATGCCAATCAGTACGAACACATCATAATTGACAGCCGAATATTTTGCACTGACATGCTGGGATTATGGCATGAAACTTTCATCACTTTTCTGCCGAAGAAGAAAGAAAGTTAAAGAGCTAGCCCATCACAATCGACCAGCATATATTTGCTAGTACTCTTTGGTTTCAGGCACCAGTTGTGTAAAATAGCAGTTAATAACTATCTACCTTCTCAGACTTCTTAACTGTGGCTCTAAATAAGTGCAATATTCTAGTTTGACAAGAGAGCTTTCAAAGATTGAAAGTGAGGTTGAGGAAATTTTTAATTTATTAATTAATTTATTTTTAAAGGTGCTTTATGTTACATAAATGTTATTTCAAAATATAGGGGATTTCCTTATACCTCACCCCCCACACACACTATTCCCCATTAACAACATCTTTCATTACTGTGGTACATTTGTTACAATTGATGAATACATATTGGTGTATTGCTACTAACCACAGTCTATAGTTTACCTTATGGTTAACACTTTATACCACATACTTTTATAGGTTTTGACTAAATGTATAATGGTCTGTATCTGTCATTGCAATATTATGCAGAACAATTTCAATGTCCCCAAAATGCCCTGTTATACCTATTCTTTCTTCTCCCTTCCCTCAGAACCTCTGGTGACCAGTGCCTTTATCAATGTTACAAGTTCTTCCATTACCAGAATAATAATAAGTCTACTTTAGTCCATAGCTGCATCCCCCCTTTATATTTGCTCATTCCTCAATCTTGAGGATTTTGAGATGGTGATGCCCACTCTGCTTCTGATTGCGAGGGGACTTAGATCCCATGGGGCAGTTGGATGAAACTGTCTTGCTACCAGTTGTAGATACTCTGTTTCTGGGGATGGGCATTGTCCACTATTATCTTTTTGAGCCAGATGAATTGGAGGGTAGATGTCAGCTGCAACTCTGCTGAGATTCCAGGCTCAACCCGCCTATGTACAGCCAGAAAAATTAAGTCCCTGGGACATATATTTAATGAGTAGATGCTAATTATAGGTTCAAATAAAAGGGGCAATAGAACCATATGTAGGAAAATTATAAATGAGTCTAACTCCAATACATTGGGGGGATAGGTTATATATTCCAAGGTAAGGCCCACTTAGAAGTTTCCAAATTCCTGGGGTTGTCTGTTCTGCCTGTAGTGTCCTGATGTTTCTAGAGCCCTCAGGAGACCCCTG
The DNA here is from genome assembly GCA_026826555.1 of Tolypeutes matacus. Classification (NCBI taxonomy): domain Eukaryota; kingdom Metazoa; phylum Chordata; class Mammalia; order Cingulata; family Chlamyphoridae; genus Tolypeutes; species Tolypeutes matacus. The sequence goes on along the minus strand of JAKSZT010052260.1, from coordinate 1,471,704 downwards.
CTTGAGGCACTGCTTACTGCAGCAGTCAGTGAGATTCTCCTCAGACGTGCATAAGCGTAACCTCTGGAATGACCTCCCACCTCACTTTGAAATCTTTTAGTCATAAAACTCATTTGCATTTAATATTTCCCCCTTTGGGTCAAGGTCTTTTTCCAAATGCATCGCCAGTTGGCACTTGGTAATAATACCTCAGTGCCAGTGAGTCTCATCCCTGGGAGTGACATCCCATGCCTGGGGGAAAATGGTGAGTTTTTATGCTGGGTTTGGCTTAGAGAGAGGCCATATTAGAGCAACAAGGAGACTTTCAGGTGGTAACTCTTAGACAATATATATTACTAGTCTAAGTTTCAATTTCACAAGAACAAGGTTCATAAATACAAGCCTCTTTATCAAGGGACTGGCATATTGCTCCGTTCTCCTTCACTAGGCACTGCCCATGTACTCTAGGGATTCTTGCCACTTTTTTAGAGAATGTAGCAGGGCTCCCTAGGTTGGAAATTCGATATCCTTTCAGTTATTGTGTGGGTCTCCACCACCAAGACAATACTCCATGACACTTGAAAATATTCATATTCCATAGAGGCATGCCCCCAGGTGTACCCCTCCTCACCCATCCCCCCACTGACATCCCACAGCAGTGATCCTCCCCTATCACAGTTGCAACTCTTCTGCAATCCAAAACCTCCCCAAAAGCAGAGCAAAAAAGTGAATAATAAAAAAATTTAAAAATATAAAAAATTAAAAAAATTTTTGCATAGTTTCTTTCCTCACCATGTGATCTGTTATCTTTTATATACAGTGACAATTTCCACTTTATGTTCCCCCAGTGTCTTATTTCTTTTACTTTACTTTCAAAGAAGTTTTAGGTTACAGAAAAGTCACATAGAAAATGTGATTGGTTAGAACCTATAAAAGAGTATGATACAGAATATAAACCATAATGTAAACCATTTACCATGGTTAGTGGCAATATTTCAATATTTGTTCATCAATTGTAACAAATTTACCATGTAACAAAATGTAAGATGTTATTAACAGAGGAAAATATGAGAGGGGGAGGGGTGGGGTATATGGTAATGTCCTATATTTTCTATGTGAAGAATTTTTAAAAGATTATTAGAAGGAAAATCCATGAGTATTATTTTTTCACAAAATTGATGTAAATTTAAAATTATGGCCATATAGGAATTGTGAAACCTTTAATAATAAATACTATTTCATGACTAAACTTTTGAAAACAGAAATGAAAATTATGAATTTTATAAAGATATAAAAAATGAATATAAACATTTTTTGAACCCATTTAACAACAATTCTGTTACCTAGCATACACATTTACCTAAATACGCATCTATTGATCACCTACAATGAGTCCAGAAGAAACTACAAGAGTATAAAATGGAAAAAAAGAGTTAAAAAACCTTTAAAACCGAAATCCTTCTTATCGGTTTCCTATCTATGTGAACTACAGAGTTGTTATAGGTATCTTTTTGTTTATTTTATTCATTTATAATCATCCATTCATTACAGATAACTTTTGTTTTGTTGTTTCAATAGTAAAAGATTTTACTAAACTATTAAGAGCTATCACTAGAATTAGGAATGCTGCTACTTGAGAATGAATATCACTAGTTATAGTTTCAGATTAATTCATTTCTTAAAATTCAGATGATTCTCTATAATGAATTTTACACAGATTATTTTAAAATATTAAATTTCTATCACAGACTTCTCTTTATTAATATATCCAAACATTTTTACTTCAAAGAAACATTATCATAAATAACTAATGTGAGCAATTATCAAAAATGTAAATCAATAGATGCACTTGGATACTGCAACCAACCACTCCTTATTTAATTAAACTCTTCTTACTTAAAAGAAATTTAATTTTTTCTTTGTTTGTTGATTTTAAATTGTTGTGGTCCAAGAATGAATTATACAACTATTTTTCTGTTGTCTGACAGTTTCTATCTTTTCTAACATATATCATTTTACTACTTTTAAATATATGACAGCAATTTGATGATGACCATTTTTTTTATTAAAAGCAGTTCTGAAAATGTTAGACTTTAATAAGTCTATATTAAATGAATATTTAAATGATATTTAAATGATAAATATTAAATGATATTTAATGAATATCTCCATTCCATAGGGGAGTTTACCCAATATCTCCTCTCATCCATAGCTATCTAGTTTTCTATTGGAGCAGGTCCAATGTCATGTAACACCTGGAGTTTTCTTTGACTGTTAAAATAAGCAGGGAAGTCGGGTCATGATTATAATCACTTAAAATATTAGTTGGTGCCGTAAATTGGCATGGCAATGACTAGAGAGTTATATCTGCCAAAGTAGAGAGGTATGTGTGGTACAATATATAATTGTTCTTTATTTTGTGTTAAGACATCTCCATATTTCTTAAAGCTGAGAGCCAGAGCATTTTCCCTACTTACAAAGAGAAGCTTACTAGGAAAAAGAAGATATTTGATGAAGTGGCTGTGGCTCAAGCATTTGAGCTCCCGTTTACTATATGGAGGACCTATGATCCCCGGGATCTCCTGGTAAAAAAAAAAAAAAAAGAAAAGGATAAAGGCGTCCCACCTGCAATGAGCAGCTCAGAGAGGTGCAGGCCCCTGTGGGGCGAAGCAACACACCAAAAAGACGATGACGCAACCAGATAGGAAAAAAAACATATTTGATGTGGTGTGTTGAGCTTCTAAAATGATAGAAACTATGTGTGTGTTTGTGTGTGTATAGGTGTGTATCTGTGTTTGTTAATGTTTTGAAATAAAGTTTATTAATGTCAGAATATGTTTGTTTGGAGAAAACATTTTCAGCCTGAACTTCCTCTGTATAAGAAGAACAATTCCAAGTATGAAGAATTCCTGATTCCAAAAGGACACAGAAGGGAGCTTGGCCATAGCAACTATCCCAGGCCTCTGGGTCAGATCTTAGCAGGTACCTGCTCTTAGCAACCAACCGAACTGCTTCTGAGGCAGGTTAATATATGAAAGTATAGGGAAGGCTGCTGGTCAAAACAAAGCTATAACCATCACAGCTGAGACCTAGCAAAGAACATGGCTACGAGACCCTGCCCAGAAACCTCCTGGGGGAAGGCAGCGGCTTGAAAGCAAACCTGTAACATTACAGCCAAAAAGCCTGCCAAGACCCTGGTCCTGAGGTCACATTTGAAACTTCTGGTCTCAAAAAAAGCCCCAGATAACTACAAACAGAAAGTCCTCCCCATTGGTGTCCTGAAAGCTGGCAGGTGAAGGTAGAAAGGCAACCAATCAGGACAGCAAATAGCTGAGGTCCCTCCTTAATATGGGGAGGGGGAGGAGGAAAGGCCAACCTTAAGAGGACCCCAGGCCCAGCCACATGGCGTGTCTCCTCATGTGGAGCATGCCCGCACCCATACCTTGGGTGTATGCTTTCCCTCTCTTGTTTCTCAACATACCCTTTTTACTTGCCTCATTAACCTGGTATGTCTTTGAATTCTTTCTCGCCATGTAGCCAAGAACCAAGAACCCAGCTGCCAGAAACACTTCTTGTGGGGAAGCTAATCCCACCTCTCAAACATACTGAAATTACCAAGAAAAGTGCTGTCCGAAGTAAAGATTCTTTACCTTCTACCCACTTGGCCAGTCTACACATTTGGGATTGGCTTCTTTAGGGTTTCAATAAGTGCTGAGTGTCAAAGTTCTCCAGAAATGGACTGCCTGCTGCCTGTGCAACCCAGCTCACTCACCTCACTCATCCCCTCAGCCATACGTGGGTGCCTACCCCTACACGGGAAGCAAAGTGAGTTGGGAGCATTTATTGCTCCTGGAGAGTCCCAAGGGCATGACCTCTGGGACCTGGGGTCTGTCTCTGTCTCCAGTTAAATTTTTAGGCAAGGCAACTGGATCAAAAAAAATGCTTAAGTCCTTTTCTGCTGAATTGGCAATGACAACTTGACTGTCCCTTTACTGAGCAGCCCCATAGAGGTGCCTAGTGAGCAAAATGTAAGGAAGCACTTAAGACCCTGAGAGCGAGTGCCTCCTTAAATGTACTCTAGGCACCTCACTTGCCTCACCCTAGTCCCAGCTGTGGGTGGAGTGTTTGTTTAAATCATTCCTATATGCTCTCAGCATGTCTAGCTCCTCATCGTCTTTGACCGGACTACAGCACAAGATTTCAAACTTATTTTGCTGCCTCTAAAGCTTCATTCCAAGTACAGTTACTTTCTTCGAATAACAAGTCTACATTATAGTCAGAATGAATTTTCCAATATGTCTATTTATTCTGTCACATTCCTGAATAAACCTTTCCATCAGCCCCTCCTGGTTCCCCTGCTCTTTTGGACCTTTTGTGCTGTGTAAGTAATAAAGTGGCCATTTGCTGAAAGACTTTGTTGTGCCTGATCCTGTGTTTCCATGAAGCAAGATATAGGAACTCGCTCCTCAGTGATAAGAAATGACTATTTATTTATTTATTTATTTATTTATTTATTTATTTATTTTTAAACATTTCCTTTATTTATTTTCCCCCCCACCCCCACCCCTTTGTTTTGCACTCGCTGTCTCCTGTCTGTGCACTCTTCTGTGTCTGCTTGTCTTCTCACTAGGCAATACCAGAACTGATCCTGGGACCTTCCGGAGTGGAAGAGAGGTGTGCAATCTCTTGCACCACTTTAGCTCCCTGGTCTGCTTTGTCTCTTATTGTCTCTCTTCTGTGTCTTTTCTTGTTGCGTCATTTGCTGCGCCTGTTCTCTGTGTGGGCCAGCACTCCTGTGCAGGCCAGCATACCTGCGCAGGCCAGAACTCTGCACAGGCCAGCTTGCCTTCACCAGTAGGCCCCAGGAACCAACCCTAGACCTCCTATATGGTAGGTGGGAGCCCAATCACTTGAGCCACATCTGCTTCCCAATAAATATTTATTGTTGTTTTAAGTTGCCCACTTTTGGAGTAATTTGCTGCAAAGCACAGATAACATGTGAAAAAGAATTCAGATTATTATTATATAATTATAGCTATGGTTAAGGAACTGCCCAAAGTAGAGTTACGGCAGTTCATAGTCACACTGTGTAAAATAGTCCACTATAATTCTATTTGAATGACTCCCTTTTAAACTTACCTCAACAGTGTGTGGCACCCATATGTACGAAATATATCAAGCACCACTAGTAGGATCTATAAAAGTATTGCAAAATCGTTTCTTTGCACACAAATATTCTTCAAAGTAGGAGTAATATGTCAGGCCTAGGAAACCAGGCAAGCTAGCCCACGTTATTCAGAGAAATAAATTTCAGTCTAGTCCCTTGAGGACATCAATTCCTGAAGCCGAAAGATTTATAAAATGAAATTTCAGTGAAGGATAAGAGTCACAGGCAATCCAAACATGTCCAAGTAAACTGAGAATAGGAGCCAGTCTCAGCCCAGGGCATCAGAGACGCTCTTGAGGAATAAACTTAATGAGTCTTGAGGGATAAATAGGGGTTAGTCAGGAGGACACAAAAAAGATATTTTAGGTGGGAACAGTATATGCAAAGGCTTAAAGATGTAAGACCAGCCTTAGAGTGGGTCATATTATCATTACTTTGTTATGATTTAGGTGGATATGGATTACACATGAAAGGACATGTTCTACACTATGTATCAGTCACAGTGTAAGGATTTTTACAAGTACTATCCTACTTAATTTGTCAATTCTTATGATAATCTTGTGAGGCAGGTACAAATATTATCACCTTTATATAGACATTAGGTAACTGAGTATATGACTTTTGAACTTATTTGTTCTTATAGCTATGTACATATGGCTACACAGAGGTTTGTAAGTATGCTCACAAGTACATCAGTACACATGTGAATGAGTCAGTTAAATCATAGGTATGGGAAGGGTTAATAGAAACTACTTCATCTCCTTCCCTTGAGGGTGAGAAGAGAGGCCCTCTCAGTCCCTCAGGCCCTGAATGCCCACCTCCTCCTCATCTTGAGCAAAAACCTGAAAATATAAATGGACACAGAGAATCAACCTTTCTATCAGTTCCTTCCTTTTCCTTCTACTCATTTCTTTGTTTCTGTGTGTGCCTCTTACAAATTTCCTCTAAGTCAGTACAATCTTCCTTCTTTCCCTTTGGACTTATTTCAAAGAATAGGTAAGTACCGGCTGCTTGAAGGATTTTGGATAGGACTAGGTTTTGGAATGAAAGAGGGAGTGAATGAAAAGATCAGCCTCCCATCTTCTACTGGCCAGAGACTGTGCACTATAATCTCTTCTGAGCAACTCCCATTTATAAAATGAAGTCATGGTCTCCAGTACCTGGTTTTATGTTCCAATGAATTGACACCAAAAGAATAGAACAGATGGACAATTAAACAACTGGGTCAGAATGGTCACAGTGAGTGTTTTATAGATAGCATCTTTGACTGACATGTGACAAGGGCCCATAACCCTAACCTACAGGATGGAATAAATCGGTGGGTATGTGTATATGCCTAGGTGTGCTTTTCATAGTTTTCATGCTTCTGCTTATTTCTGCCTGCATGTTTTCTTCTTCACTGTGTGGTCTGACTGCTAAAGATTATAGTGATGATATAAAATACAATCCATTAACAAGCAGTTACACTTAATGCATGCTTGCCATGTGTTAGGCACTGCAACAGGATTAATTTTAGGTGTGTCTTATTTTGTTCTAATAACAACTGTAAGAACCAGGGATATTATGCCTTTTTCATAAATGAAGCACCTGATGTGTTGTGAAGCCAGAATTAAAGTGCCCGTATTTCTGGCTCCAGAGAAGGCCCTCTGCACTCTGTGTGTGTGTATGCATACACCTGCCATAATAACACCATCACATCCAATAAAATTAACACTAATTCCTTCATATCATCTATTGCCTAGTTTATATTTAAATCTCCAGTGTCATTTATTAACCATCTTCTATACCTGGTTTGTTTAAACAAAATCCAATCAAGGATTTGAGTTTTAGTTTTCTTAGGTTTACCTTAATCTGGAAAGGTATTTCCTTTCCTGCCTCTCTTCCTCTTTTTTTATTAACTTATTGAAAAGACCAGACTGATTGTCTTGTAGTTGGTCCCACATTGTGGATTTGTCTGATTGTAGAATGACAAACCTGAGAGGTTGCATGCATACCAAAATGTATGTGAATGCTTTTGGATGACTTATGAACATGTTGTATTTCAGTGCATGGAAATATAAAACTCAGAGAAGACATTTCCCCACATATGTATGAATAAAGGATGATCTCATACAAGCTGGGAGGCTATGATTCAAAGTATATGGTATGAGGATTCTGCTGCCATATGTTCTTGAGAATGTGCCTAGTAGAGGAGAGGGGCATTCAAATGAAGGCTGCTCAGCCCAAGCAGATCTTTAATGCTGACAAGAGGTGAATTCGAGGTCCCACACCGGAGACGAGAACTGTGGTGAAGGTATCTGAGCTGCAGAACACAAATACTTGGCACTTGTGGCAGCTGGACTACAGCAAGCTGTCTGAACTCTGGACTATATCCCCAGAACCTAAAACATGTGAATTATAGTGACACACTAGAAGATGGTTTCCATTGATAGAAGAAAATTGCTTTAACTTACAGACGAGGGAAGAGTCCAAAAGAAAAAGTATTATTTTGTTTTTCTTCTGCCAACTGCAAGAAAGAGGAGAAACTCAGCCTTGGTTTGGGAGATAGAAGGTATTGTGAGCAGGGCTTCTTACCTAAGAAAGAGGTAAAGGGGGGCTTAGTGGAAAGATTGAACCTGATTGCTAGCCTTGTCAAGTTAAGAATCTGAAGGATATAGCTATCACCTATCTCTTATTAGCACTGATAACAAGAGTTTCTGGTTTTGCTGCATGGGTATATATAGAGTAAAAATAGCTTTCTGTGTATGTACAATAAAGGATTGCTAGAAAATAGAGAGGATGTAGGACCTATTATTTAAAGGAGAAAATCCATGAGTAAAGTTTTTGGGAATTTACAAAGCATTTGACTCTTCCAGAATCCAGTCATGAAATCTTTTATGTCCTCCTTGTGTTCTCTGTCTTCTGTGCATGTTGTGTGTGTGTGTGAAAGAAAGAGAGAAAGGGGAGTGGTGAGTTTACTTTTGTGTAAGGTAAAATAAATGAGAGTAAAATGTATTAAAGAATATAAGCATGGATAAGGGTATGTCTAAATTGTACATATTAAATTTGTAGGTATCTAAGAGAGTATGTTTCTTGGAGTTCAGTGGCTATCTAGGATAATATGTGTTCATAAAGATACCAAAGCTTTTTTGGACAGAAATCTTGACTGATAATGTTACTAAATCAAAAGGATTAGGATATTTTAAATCTGTAGGGTGATGGAAATTGTTTCTTTGGAGGAACAAGGGCATATTATTCTTAGCTATCGAGGTCTTTTCTAATTCATATTTGACTTACAAGTGGTACCAACATAGTATTGGATTTCATATAGTGTTTTTAGAACTGAATTCAATTTTTCACCATAATAAAGGAATGTTGAGCTCACAATTCTAAAGCCCCAGTCATCAAGTATCCTTGAAAGGAATGAGTAGTTGCCCTGAGGCAGAGATGGATATTCCACAGTAACAGAGCAAGCAGGTGTTAAACAGTGATGATCATAAAGGCATATAAATTATAATCTATCAACCTATGCAAAATTATGTCCTGTAATCAGTTAACTTGCATCAGTATGAGTGTGTAATGGAAAGGGTGATGGTAGCCAGTCTGGAAGGCTTCCTGAAGTTGTGAAGACCAGTGGGGTTGGTCAAAACAGAGAAGAGGTTCTCTTTAAGTAGATCGACCTCATATCCTAATGTGTCTTGAACAATCCTGGTTTATACATGTTGCCTGCCATCATTACTAACCTCAACCTTTATTCACTCTCAAATGCATAGTAAATTAACAAATTATATTGAAACCATATTTTAGTTGTCAATAATTTTGAGTGGTTGGAAATGAGATGGTCATCACATGATTCTAACTACCGTTTATCACTCTCTGTCCTCAGGGTCTGGACCTTGTGCCTTCCTAGTTTACAATGTTTGTTTTCAACCTGAGCAGCTCCAACTCAGGTCCTTTCATTCTGGTGGGGATCCCAGGCTTGGAGCAATTCCATGTATGGATTGGGATTCCCTTCTGTGCCATCTACATTGTGGCTGTTGTGGGAAACTGCGTCCTTCTCTACCTCATCGCAGTGGAGCGCAGCCTTCACGAACCCATGTTCTTCTTTCTCTCCATGCTGGCCATGACTGACCTCATCTTATCCACAGCTGGTGTGCCTAAAACACTCAGTATCTTTTGGCTTGGAGATCGAGAAATCACCTTCCCAGGGTGCCTTACACAAATGTTCTTCCTCCATTACAGTTTTGTTTTAGATTCAGCCATCCTGATGTCCATGGCATTTGATCGCTATGTGGCAATTTGTTCTCCCTTGAGATACACGACCATCTTGACTCCCAAAACAATCATCAAGATGGTTGTGGCCATCTCCTTCCGAAGCTTCTGCATCATCCTTCCAGATGTATTCCTGCTGACACGCCTGCCTTTCTGCAGGACACACATCATCCCCCACACGTACTGTGAGCACATAGGAGTTGCCCGACTTGCCTGTGCTGATATCTCCATCAACATCTGGTATGGTTTTTGTGTTCCCATCATGACAGTCATATCAGATGTCATTCTCATTGCCATTTCCTACATCTTCATCCTTTGTGCTGTCTTTTGTCTCCCCTCTCAAGAAGCCCGCCAGAAAGCCCTTGGCACTTGTGGTTCCCACATCTGTGTCATCCTCATGTTTTATACACCAGCCTTTTTCTCCATCCTTGCCCATCGCTTTGGGCACAATGTCTCCCACACTTTCCATATCATGTTTGCCAACCTTTACATTGTTATCCCCCCTGCACTCAACCCCATTGTCTATGGAGTAAAGACCAAGCAGATCAGGGATAAGATCATACTTCTGTTTTCAACAAAGGATACAGGTTGATTGTCCACTGGGCAATGGAAAGAGTGGAATAAGTTCACAGTATATATAAATGTGGCAAGAATTTAAACAATCAAATACTGTTTAAAGGAGGAACTGCTTGTAGATACTTTTATGTACCAGAAAAGTGGTGTAATCTAAATAAGATAGTTTTACAGATAAAAAATATCCCTCATTATTTCTTATTTTTTACTTTCAAAGAAGCATTAGATTACATAAAATTTACATAAAAAACATAAGGGATTCCCACATACCTCATCTCCTTCCCCTTCCACGCTTTTCCTCATTAACATCTTTCATTAGTGTAGTACATTTGTTACAATTGATGAACACATATTGAAGCCTTGCTGCTAACCATGGTCTATATTTTAAATTATGGTTTACACTTTGCACTGCGGAATTTTAAATGATTTGACAAAATGTATAATGGCCTGTATCTGTCACTGCAATGTCATGCAGAACAATTCCAATATATAAAAAATACCCCATTTTACATCTAGTATTCCCTCTTCCTCCCTTCAGAAACTCTGGTGTCCAGTGTCTTCATACCAATGTTATAAGTTCTTCCATTGCTAGAATAATAATAAGTCTACTTTAGTTCATAGTTGCATCCCCCTCTTTTGTTTCTTCACTCCTCAATCTTGAGGATTTGGGGATGGTGATGCTTACTCTGTTTCCAACTGAGAGGGTATTTAGATCCCATGGGACAGATGGATGGACCTGTCTTGCTTGCAGTTGTAGATACTCTCTGTTTGGGGGGATGGGCATTATCCATCATCATTCTTCTGTTAGTTTTCATGGGTGAATCTGATGAACTGAAAGGTAGTTGCTGACTGTAACTCTGCTGAGATTCAGGGCTCAACCAGTATATGAACAGCCAGCAGATTGAAGTCTATGGGACATATATTTAATGGGTATAGTGCTAATTATAGATTCAAGTAAACGAGGCCTAAGAACCATGTGTTAGGAACTTATAAATGAGTCCAATTTTAATACATCGGGGGGATATGTTATCATATATTCCAACGTAAGGCCCCCTGACTAGAAGCCAAATTCCTGGAGTTGTCTGTTGTACCTATAGTGTGCAGGCGATTCTAGAGTCCTCAGGAGTCCCCCTGCTTGAGGCACTGTTTACTGTGTCAGTGAGATGTACCTGAGATGTGCATAAGGATAACCTCTGGAAGGACCTCTCAACTGACTTTGAACTCTCCTAGTCATTAAAACTCATTTGTATATAATATTTCCCCATTTTGGTCAAGGTTTTTTCCCACATGCATCCCTAGTTGGCAATTGGTAGTAATCCCTCATTGTCAGGGATGCTCATTCCTGGGAGTCATGACTTAACCCTGGAGTAGGACAGACTTTCAGGAGGTAACTCTTAGGCAATATATAATATTAGGCTAAATTTCAATTTCACAAGAACAAAGTCCACAAGTACAAGCATTAATCTAAAGTGCCTGGTGAATTGCTCTGTTCTCCTTCACTAGGCCCTGCCCATGTAATTGGTGGATTCTTGCCATTCTATTAGAGCATGTAGAAGTACTTTTCAGTATGGGAATTCAAAATTCTTTTGGTTATTGTGTGGGTCTCCACCCACCAAGACAACATCCCATGACAACTTGGACACATTCATATTCCAAAGAGGCATATCCCAGGTTCCCCCCTCCCCACACATCTCCCCACAACTGACACTCTGCACAAGTGATCCTCCCCTGCCACAGTTGCAACCCTTCTGCAATCCAAATCTCTGCCAAAAAAGAGCAAAAATAAGTAAATAAAAATAATTTTAAAATAAAATAATAAAACATGATTTATTTACTTCTTTGCTTGTGGAATATAGAATTTTGCAGGATATATCAAGAAGAAGGGGGTGAAAACAGAGAGATGAATTATTCCAAGTGGAAAAAGCAATAAGGATTTGATAATTGGAGAATTGAAGCTAGGATGAGACCAAAAAATGACTGAATTGAGACAGAGAGGTACTGAAGAAGAAAGGTTAAAAGCAAACAGATGGGAGTTCTGGGAAAATGGCATTGATATAGGTAGACATTTTGTAGCTCCCTTGTAAAAAATGGTAGAGAAAGGGCAGAAACTTACCCAAGGGAGCTGCTTTGGGGATCTTCGGAATAGAAGGCTGCCCAGCATCATCCAGGAAGGAAGAATACAAAGAGACAAAGAGGCCAAGGGAAAACTGTGAGGTGCTCACCCCTGTGGCTGGAAACGGCCGGTGTATAAGACCCACCCTCAAGGCAAATAGCCTCTTTCCAGCCAGCTGAGTGAGAGGGAGCACCCCCTGGGAAGAAGAGGGTTCTGGTGGAGGGTGGAGAGGGGTTTTCTTTTGGTGGATTTGGCCACCTGAGCCCTCTTTGCATCTCAGGGATTACACAAGCCAGCCCTGAGTTGGCTCCCAGTGAGAGAGAAGTGGGGATTTGATCAGGCAGTCTGTCACACCCAGCCACCCTGGGAGAGAGAAACTAGGTGGGGGGGCAGGGGAAGAGACAGGCATTTAATTGGACCAGCCCCTGAAAACTGTTAGAAGTCCAACTCGCCTGAGAGAAATGCCAGATAAGGTTTTAGAAGCCCATATGACCTATAAAGCCAGTATAGCTCAGTGGAGGAATTCCTGTCTTGCATGTAGAAGTCCTGGTACCTCCTAAGAGAGGAGATCCAAGGAATGATCCACCAAGTATCAGACACATAGCTAGCACCTTAAGATAGGGAATGCATAGACTGAATATGAGACTGAGATTCTGTTGTTTCGTTTTAGGTTTTGGGGGATCTGTTGTTTTTTATTTTATTTTATTTTATTTTATTTTATTTTATTTTATTTTATTTT
>JAKSZT010052260.1:1391799-1458872 GCA_026826555.1 Tolypeutes matacus | reverse complement strand
TTATTTTATTTTATTTTATTTTATTTTATTTTATTTTATTTTATTTTTATTTATTTTTATTTTTATTTATTTTTATTTTTCCTTTATTTTATTTGCTAGAATTGTGTACATCACCTGCAGAGAGTAAGCTGCATGGTGATTAACTGATAAGCACCAGCATCCTGTGAAGGTCTTATTCTCTTTCATCTGTTCAGACTGTTAATTCATTTTATTTTTTTCTCTCTGTTTTGTTTCTTGTTTCATTTTTTAAATTCCTATTCCTTTGTATTTTTTATGGTTTTTTACTCATATTACTTATTTAGTTTCCTACTTCTTGTATGGTTCCTCTTCGACCTTTTTAAAAATATTATTACTATTATTCTTTTTATCTTCTTATCTTTTTCCTTTTCTTTGACCCTAATATTTTTGTAAAGGGAACACAGACAACTGCAAGGATATAGAATAAGAGGAACCAAGTACCAAAAAGTAACCTTACCACACACAAAGAAACAACAAAATAAAACCCTAGAGTAGAAAGAGAAGTTAACCAACTGAATAAGCCCATCAAGATAAACAGATGCCTAGACACCAACAAAAAACTACAAGCCATATTAAGAAACAGGAAGACATGGTGCAATCTAATAAACAAACTGAACAACAGGAGGAGATGCAGAACTTGGAACCACTAGTCAAGGATGTCCAAACAAATATGAATCAACTTAGTGAACTGAAGGGATATATAAGGATATTAGAAGACACTGGGAGAACATACTGAAGAAATTGTAAACATATATAAAAAGATAACGGATCTGATGGTGATGAAAGGCACAATGCAAGAAATAAAAAAATACACTGGAAGCGCATAGCAACAGATTTGAAAGGGCAGAGGAAAGAATCAGTGATATTGAAGACTGTACATCTGAAATCACACAGGTAGTAGAACAGATAAATAAAAACATAGAAAAAAATTCAGCAAACTGAGGCATTTGAACAACAACAGGAAATGAAAAAACACACACATTATAGGCATCCCAGAAGGAGAAGAGCAGGGAAAGGGGACAGAAGGAATGTTAGAGTAAATAACGGCTGATATTCCAAATCTTTTTAAGGGATACAGACATACACATCCAGGAAGCAGAGGACACCATAAACATTATAAATCCTAACAGGCCTAACCCAAGACATATTTATCAAATTGTCTAATGTTCAAGACAAAGAGAGAATACTAAAAGTAGCAAGAGAAAAGAGACCAATTACATGCAAGGGTAACTCAATAAGATTAAGTGCTGATTTCTCATCTGAAATCATGGAGGGAGTGACATATTTAAGGTGCTAAAAGAAAAAACTGTCAGCCAAGAATTCTGTATCCAGCAAAGATGGCATTCAAAATGAGGGAGAGTTCACAACATTCAAAAATAAACAGAAATTAAGAGATTGGTCAACAAGAAACATGCCCTTTAAGGAGTACTAATGGGAGTTAGGCAGGTTGAAAGGAAAATACAGGAGAGAGAGGGTTGGAGGTAAATATAGGAAGGCATTTATTGGTAAGAATAACTAAAAAGATAAAAAGAGAAATTATAACAACAAATGAAACATATAAACCTAAAGAAAATATGGCTAACATAAGTAATTCCTTGACAGTAATAACATTGAATGTTAATGGATTAAACTCTCCAATCAAGAGACACAGAATGGCAGATTAGATAAGGAAATATGACCCATCTATATGCAGTCTATAAGAAATTCACCTTAGACCCAGGGACACAAGGAGATTGAAAGTGAGTGGTTGGAAAATAATTTTACACACAAATAAGAACCAAAGAAAGGGTGGGAGTAGCTATAATAACATCATCAAAATAGCCTTTAAATGAAAAATTATTGTAAGAGACAAAGAAGGATACTATATATTAATGAAAGTGGTAATCTTTCAAGAAGAAAGAACAATTGTTAACATGCATGCACTTAAACAGGGCACCTCAAAGTGCTAAAATCAAAGACCTAACTGCACACCTGGAGGAATTAGAAAAAGAATAACAAAGTAACCCCAAAGCAAGTAGAAAGATGTAAATAACAAAGATTAGAAAGTAAGAAAGCACTAGAAAAAATTAGCAAAATCAAAAGTTGGTTCTTTGACAAGATAAATAAAATTCACAAACCCTATTAGTCTATAGGCTAGACTAACAAAGAAAAAAAGAGAGAAGATGCAAATACATAAAATAAGAAATGAGAAAGGGGATATCACCACTGATCCCACAGAAATAGAGTACCATAAGAGGATACTTTGAAAAATTGTTTGCCAACAAAATGGATAACTTAGATGAAATGGACCAATTTCTAGAATCACACAAACAGCCTACATTGAAGAAAGAAGAAATTCAAGAATTCAACAGACTATTCACAAGTAATGAGATATAATTATGCATCAAAAACCTCCCAACTAAGAAGAGTCCAGGACCAGATGGCTTCACAGGTGAATTCAACCAATCATTCTGGAAAGAACTAACAGCAATCCTGCATAAATTTTTGCAAACTGCAAACTGGGAATAGATATATGGAATGAGTAAACATGCTGCTTACAATCAAGAAGCTTATAGCTTAGCAGGAGGAGAAAACCACGCAGATAATTTACACAGATAATTTCAAACTTACATATTGAATAATTGAGGCAAAGTATTAGGGAAGTACAAAGGAAGCCTACCTCACCATTCCTTGGGAGTCAGAGAAAGCTTCCTGGAACAGCTAATTTCTTTGATGAGTATTGAAGAACAGAAGTTGAGCAAAAAGAATAAAGGGAATGGCACTTAGTAGCCAGAAGGGATTGTCTGAGCTTATAGTTTTCAGAGAAATGTCAGTCCAAAATTGATGTAATAATCATTCAAATTGATGATGGTATTGCTATGAATGGTGGCAGAGGTTGGGTGGGAGGAATATGGTAATTTATAAGTCAAAGTCTTCAGAGAATGGGGGTGGGGAACTGAATGGAATGTGAGTAGATGAGGTTAGTAAACTGTCTCATAGCTTGAAGCTATTGTTGGCATGTAAATTCTAATAATTAATCACACATCTCTCTCTCTCTCTGCCATGATCCAAATTCATTTAGGGATAGGCATAGGTGTCAGACAGATGGATATAAAAATAGGTGTTTTATTTCTGATAGTGCTGAGTTCAAGAATGTGTTGAGACTATAAAGTCAGAACAGTGTCTTACTAATTTTTTCCCCTAGTTTAAACTTTGGAGGACAGACCCAAGGGTAAGTGGGTGGTGGGTGGGTATGTGGAGTCCACAGAACATCTACACTAGCAAAAAATGTAGATATATGAGGAGAAAGTCTTTAAATCAGCTCATATTAAATTATCTATAATGAAGAAACTGTTTTTAAAAAATTCCCCCAAATTCTGGATTTATACTTTTGACAAAGAAATTACAATAAAAATATAAATATAAAAATACAAATGTTATGTCCATTATTATATTAAAAAGACATAAAAAGTCTTTGCTTCCTTAGACAATACATTGCTGTAAATGACACACTTTAGATTCAGCACTTCACAATCAATTATGGCTACAAAATGGAATTCAAGATATGAGGAATCAAACTTATGAGTAAAGAGAATACAACCTCTTTTGGTCTTCATTTTTTCAAAACTATTTCCAACATCATCAGTTGGTTTACTACCACTGTCACATTCAGAAAAAAATGTCTTGAACAATCTTTTTTGCTGTATATTCAACCATAATTTTTTGGGTGAATAGCCAAGTGATGCTGAGCATTATAAATAATACAAATTTTACTTTCCTAATTGAGCTAATGATGTTAAACTTTTAAATGTAAAATTTCTTATTGACATTAAAGTAATTGCAAAATTAACATGTCATAAAATAAATATTCTCAGATTTTTGTACACTTTTAGAGTACATTTGGGATGGTGCACTTAAAATCTCATATGCTAATCTCACCAAAGAAGATATACAGATGGTAAATAAATATAGGAAAAGATGCTCAAACATCACATGTCTTTAGGGAATTTCAAATTTAAAAAACTATAATGTACCATTATACACCTATTAGAATGGCTAAATTACAAATCACCAATAATATTAAATTCTGGTGAGGATCTGGAGCCATGAGAACTTTCATTTATTACCGGTGAGAATGCAAAATGGTATACAGCCACTTTGGAAGTCAGACTGATATTTTCTTACAAAACTAAACATAGTCTTAACATATGGTCATGCAATGATTCTCCTAGGTATCGATCCAAATGAGTAGAAAATTTAGGTCCACACATAAAACCTGCACATAAATATATATAGAAGCTTTATTCATAATTGCTAAAAATTGGAAGTAACCAAGGTGTCCTTTAAGAGGTGAATGAATAAACTGCGGCACATCCATACAATGGAACATTATTCAGTCATAGAAATGAGCTATCAAGCCATGAAAAGCCATGCAAGTATCTTAAATGCATTTGCTAAGTGAAAGAAGCCAGTCTGAAATAGCTATATACTATATAATTCCAGCTATATGACATTCTGAAAAAGATAGAGTAAAAATGATCAGTGATTGCCAGAGGCTCAGGAGGAGGGAGAAGGGAATAAATGTAGCACAGGATAGTTTTAAGGCAGTGAAACTATTCTGCATGGTACCATAATGGTAGATACATGATCTCATTTATTTGTCAAAACTCATAGAACTGTACAACACAAAGAGTGAACACTAATTGAAGCTATGGACCTTAATTAAAAATAATGTGTCAATATAAATCCATTAATTGTAACAAAAGTACCATATAAATGTAAAGTGTTACTAACAGAGGAAATTGTATGCTGGGTCCATAGCTGACATATGAGAACTCTGTGGTCTTTGTATACATTTTTTTCTGTAAACATAAAACTGCTCTGAAAATAAAGTCCTAAACATGAAAAAATATCTTTGTAGTAAATACACTAGGTATATAGCTTTCACTGTATGTGTCTCATCAAAGAGAATTTGAAAACTCCCGACCTGGTTACTACTGTCTTCAATGATAGTAATCTACTAATGAAGCTCTTGGATTAAGTGGCAATGGTTTAAATTTCTAGAAATTTCTTAATTTCTGCACTCAACAGTTCCTGAACTTAATCAGTCCCTGACTGGTAGCACTTTGCAGACTGTCATTGAACTGTCTGTCAACCAGATTTTTAGTAGCACTGCTTTTGACCAAAGCACTGAAGGTTTCCCATAGAGCCAGGAGCACAGCAGAAGACCTGAGCTCTACTGGAGGGCATGTTTGAAAAAAGATGGAAGCGAGCCCAGGCTGAGTGCCTTTCCCCCTCTCACCAACACAATGAACCCTTCTCACCAACTGGATGAATCCCTTCTCAGGTGGAGATGGATGAGTGAAAGAGGATTAGGAAGTGCTTTTCCTAAACCTTTCCTTTTTAGGGTGGAATAGAGTGGAAATTCCATGCCTTATTTGCAAGAGTAAGGAGTAAGAAATAATGAGTACCAGTTTCAATGGAGGAAAATGTTTGAAAATGCTTGATAAGTCCTCAAACTGAGTACTTCTAAGTCTTACAACTTGTGTAATATATTAATGGTCCAAGTTCCTCTTATGTCCATAGAACCCTTCTAAGTGATTTAAGGATGTTACTGTAGTCTTTACAAACAACTTTTGGGAAGATACATTAATCTTCAGTATACAGAGGAAGAAACATGCTCAAGCGTCCACATTCAAACACAGTTCTCTCTGATTCTGCTCTTTCCAACAAGCTGCTTTGCTTCTTTGCAGGGTTAATGGTAGAAACAATAATAAAGAGGGATGGCTGTCAATTCCCAAGTACCAATGGAGTTCATCATTTGTGTAGAGTGAAGTACGTTCCTATCTGAGATTACTGCTGTTCTATCCAGTGGTTCTGGGGCCCTGGCACCATCAAAGGTCCCCCTTACTAAGCCTCTTTCTCTCCTCATACCTGAGCATGCCAGGTGCCTAAACTTGGCCGAGGAAAGTAAGCAGAGATGACTGTAGGCCTCTGCCTTTGATAATTCCTCATTAGCAGTTCACAGCTGAAACTAGTAGGTTCTCAATCCCTCCAAATGCTCAGGGTCCATTCCTCTCTGAGGGCTTGCCAAAGAGAGCCATAAATCATTTTTACGCCCTCCTTCTCTCTTCCAGGCTTACCACAGGAGCATCGTTGGCATTTCCTAGGTCCTGGGAGCTCTGACTTCAAATAGACAGAATAGCAGCAGGGACAGAAGCAGGACTGGGTGGACAGAAGCTGGATGTCCAGTCCTCATCCTTAATTCCATCTCCACAGCAGAAAGCTGAGGGACCCCTAACCCATCAGCAGCCAGGATCAGTCACCTTAGACAGAGAATAAGATTTGAGAGGTACTCATAGAAACTCGATCTTCTCTTATTTATCAAGAGTTCATTCCCCCCCAGACTCAAATAAGGAGTCCTATCTTGGGTTAAAAGAAAAAGAATTAGTGCTATATCTTCAAATAGTCTCTAGTGAATGCAACTTTTATTTGAGGGGGATTCCAAAATGCTGGAGTTCTCAGTATGCATACTTCTATGAGTATATAACTAGAATTAGATAATCATGACTGTAAAATATCACCTAAGGAGGTTCAGAAAGCAAGGGACAGGTGTGGACATTATTCTTGGGAAAGAGCACAAGATGGCTGAGCCTAGAGTTATGGAGAAGTATATGCAGGGTTTTCAGGAAAATGGGCAGGGAGAGTAAAAAATAACTTTAATAGCTATTTCAGTACCTAACCTAGGTGCCACAAAATACATGAGACACACAATGGCAAAACTTAAGAGAGAAACAGACATATCTACAAGAACAATTGGAAAATTCAATGCACCATTCTCACCATTGGATAGAACATCTGGACAAAGCATAAATAAGGAAACAGAAAGCTTGAATAACATGTTAAATGAACTAGCCCTAACAGACATTTATAGAGCATTACCCTCCAAAACAGCAGGATATACATTCTCTTCAAGTGCTCATGGATTATTTTCCAGGAGAGTCCATATGTTAGGTCACAAGACAGTTCTCAATAAATGTAAAAATAACGAAATTATACAAAACACTTTCTCTGATTATAACAGAATGAAGCTGGAAATCAGTAATGGAAAGAAAAAGGGAAAATTCACAAATATATGGCGATAAAACAATATATTCTTAAATAATCAGTGGGCCAAAGCAGAAATTGCCGGAGAAATCAGTAAATATCTTGAGACAAATGAATATGAAAACACAACATATCAAAACCTCTGCAACATGGCAAAGAAAGTGCCGAGATTGTATTTTAAAGCCCTCAATGCTTACATTAAAAAAAGAAGAAAGAGCTAAAATTGAAGACCTAACAGAAAAGCAAACTAACCCAATTCAAAGAGAAGAAAAGAAAACATAAAGATTAGAGCAAAAATCAGTGAAATTGAGAACAACAACAACAACAAAAACAATTGAGAGAATCAACAAAACCAAAATTGGTTCTTAGAGAAGATCAACTAAATTGATCATTCCTTAGACTGAAGAAGGAAAAAGAGAGAAGATGCAAATAAATAAAATCAGAAATGGGAGTGGGGACATTACCACTGACCTCAAAGAAAAAAAAGAGATCATAAGAGGGTTCTATGAGCAACTATATGTCAACAAACTAGACAATGTAGACAGAATGGGCAAATTCCTAGAAACATATGAACCACCTACACTGACACTAGAAAAAATAGAAGACCTCAACAAAACAATCACATGTGAATAAATTTAAAGAACTATCAAAAAACCTCCCATGGTCTCACTTATATGAACAAAATACAATGAGTTAACTCATGCAGTTAAAATCTAGAATATAGGTTCCTAGGAAATAGAATGTCATTGAGAAGGGGGAGCTGATGCTGAATGTATGTAGAATAAGGTGGATTGTAAATGTGTGGAAATGGATAGAGTTGATGGTAACACATTATAACAAGTATAACTAACACTGCTGATTTACAAATGTGAATGTGGCTGAAAGGGTTAGTCTAGTCAGGTTAACATGAAAGAAAGCTAGAGGATAATCTAGGCTTGTTTAATGGTGATTTTGGTGGTGGAAGATGATAGTGGTTCATAGTACAAATACAAGAATATTCTTCTATTACAAGGTGTTATGAATATAGAAATATATGTGGGAATACAACTAATACAATGTATAGACTATAGTTAGCAGCAATATTGTAATATTTTTACAGCAAGGGCAAAGAAGGACTGTATCAATGCTAAGGGTCAATAATGGGAGTTATAAGGGGTATGTGATTTTTCCTTTTGTAGTAACATGTTCTGAAATGGATGAGCAGATGAGAGCACAACTCTGTGGCAGAAATGAGAGCCACTGAATGTACTCTTCAGATAGATTGCATAACACAGGGGACTATATAACACAGTGAACCCCATGGTGAATGATGGACTATGGTGAACAGTACAAATATGAGAATTTTCTCTCATGAACTAAAACAATATGAATAAATAGTGTTAAAAACAGGATGGTTTATAGGAAAAATAAACCAAATATAAGCTATGGACTATAGATAGCAGTAATAGTGTGGCCATGTTTTTCCATCATTTATAACAACTGTGTCACAACAATGTGTTGATGGTGGGGCTATGTATGGGGATCCTGTATGGTATGCATGATTGTTCTTTAAAAATTTGAAATAAAAATTAGAGGTTTATAAATTTTACTTATCTATTTAGAGAATCAGCATTTGGTTACATGGATTTTCTCAATTGTTGGCCATTTTCAGTTTTATTGCTTTCTGATCGTAAATGTATCATTTCCTTCCTTCCTTCTGGTTTATTTTTCTGCTTTTCCTCCCTAGTCCCTTAAAGCTATAAATTTCCCTCTACACACTGCTTTAGCGGCATATCACATTTTTTTTGCTGTTTGTTGTGCTTTATTACTATTCAGGTTAAAATATTCCAAAGTTTCTATGAGATTTTTTTCTTTGATCCATGGATTATTATATGTATTGTTTTAATAATTTCCAAATATTTTATGTCTCTGTAAATTTACTTATTCTAGTTATTTCATATCAGTGGAATCATATACTGTCTGTCCCTATGTGTCTGACTTATTTGGAAATATTCTCAATATCTTTCTATTTCAAGTGTGATATTTTGTGGATATTGAGCATATGATCTATTTATACAACTATTTTAAATTTAACACTTGTTTTATGTCCCAGCAGTTGGTGTATTTTCTTCTATTCAAATTCTGTGAGGCCATGAAAATAATGTTTATTATGTCCTTGTTGAGAGGAGTATTCTATAAATGTTAATGAGGTCAAGTTGGTTAATAGCATTATTCAAACATATATCCTTACTTATTTCTATGTACTCATCCTATTAATTAGTGAGAGAGGAGCACTGAATGTTATAACTTTGTGCATGTGCCTATTATTGCTTTCAATTCTGTCAGTTTTTGCTTCACGCCTTTTGAAAATCTTTGTTAATTCTTACTGAATTGTTCATTCTTTACTGTCCCTCTTTATCCCTTTTCAATTTTCCTGACGTTGTACTTTGTCTATTATTACTATGGCCATGCTTGATTTCTTATCATTAGCTTATGTGTGATCTGCTTTTTCTCATCTGTTCATTTTTTAATGAATTCATTTCTTTATAGGTAAAGTGGATTTTTTATTGACAGCATATATTGATTTTGTTGTCATCTTTGCCTTTAGATCATTTACATTTAATGAAGTTATCAATAGGTTTAAGTGAAAGCTAATGCTATGTATTATCTATTTCTCCCATCTATTCTTTATTCTTTTTTCTTCTTTCTTGCTTTGTTTAGGTTGAATATTTGAAATGTTTCATTGTACCATCATTATTTGCTCATTAGGCATACCTAATTTTGTTTTTATTTAGCTCTAGCTTTTACAAAATACATATTTAAAGTATCATAGTCTGACAATAGAATATGTTAGTTTACAATAATATAAGAATTTTTAATGTAAGTTTACTATTATTTTCCCTACTCTTCTTTATTTCACTGAAGTAACACAATTTACTTCAACATAATTTAAAACCCTACAAAACATTATTATTGTTGTTACTTTATACAATTAGTTGTTTTTTAAATAAAATTTTCATTTCCCATTTCTTTTAATCCTCATCCCTTACATCTTTGAGTTATAATACTAATCAAATTTGGTAACTTTTCAGCATGGTAACTCCAAATATTCTTCCATCCCTTTTGAGACTTCAGTTATAGTTTGTGACACTTATTAGGTACTTAATACATATTTGTCAAGCTAATTACTTCTCTCTTACACTTTATGGGAATGTTCATTGCAGCATGATTTGGAGTAGCAAGGAAGTTGTCACTGAATTCTTTACTGAGGGAATTGATAAGCAAAATGTGGTGGATGCAGTCAATGGAATACTACCCACCAGTAAGAAGTAGCAAGAATGCTGCATCATGGCTAGATCAATGTAGAGCAAAGAGTAAGAATCAGAACACAATCAAAAGCAATGTGCCTTTTTTTTTTAATTAAAAAATATACATATAAAACACAACCTTATATATTGAAGGAGGCATAATTTTTTGGCAATAAATAAAAGCAATTGCAGTAAGTTCTTTTAGAAAACAATGAAATCATATTAAATAACAGTGGGCCCTTCCACTGGCCAACAGTGTATACCCTCAACTAAGGAGTTCCATATAGAAGTCCAGAAAAATTAAAAAATGTTTACACTTTTAATTTTTACTTGGTTTGTCTATTCAATTATACATGTAGAATTCTTTGTTAATGATATAACTTTCCAAAAGGTCTCAGATTATAAAATTGCTGTTTAGCCAAGTGAATCGGTGCTATTCTCCAAACCAGCAATGTCTCTGATATCAATTTACTATTAAACATCTGGTTTGCCAGTTTATGGTGGATAAATCGCTTTTGCTTAGGTAATACAGATTTTATGCTTTCCTATATTTTGTTTGAATCAGAGAGGTATTTGGAAACTTTGTGGAAAGCTGGAAGTCAAACTGAACCTCTATTAGCCTCATATTGTTCTACAATTCACTGAGGTTCTGTCAGTCCCACCTCCGTATCACCCCCCATGCCTCCATCATTTTTTTTCCCTCTCTGTGGTTCATTTTGGATAGTTTCTCTTTCTACGTTTTCAAACTCATTGATATTTTCTCCTTTAATAGCTAATCTGCTGTTAATCCCATCCAGTGAAATTAACATTTCAAATATTATATTTTTCAATTCTAGAATTTTTATTTGGTTCTTTTTTATATATTACTTTCTCTCATTATATTCATATTTCCTTTGAATAACTGGGCAAATTTATAATAGCTGCTTTAAAATTGTGTGTGCTAATTCCATCACCTTAGTAATTTCTGCATCTCTTTCTATTGACAGAGTTTTAACAGGACATCAGTCATGTTTTTCTGCTTCTTAACATGTCACTTTTTCATTTTAAAAACAATTTATTGAGGTATATCAATAATACATGAACATACATAAACAATAAGTTTATAGTAAAGGTTGTAAATTTCTAAAACAAACATGCATAACATCATACAGGGCTCCATACATCACCCCACCACAAATATCTTGCATTGTTGTGAAATTTTTGTAACAAATTATGAAAGAGCAGTGTCAAATTATTACTACTAACTATAGTCCATATCTTACATTTGGTGTATTTTTCCCCCAACCTAACCTATTATTGAATTATCATAAACCATATAATTTATCTAAAGTGAACAAAAAATGGTATTTGGTATAATCACAGAGCTGTGCATTCATCCTTCAATCAGTATTAGAGCATTTTCAGTGAGTGAGGTGAACACAACATTCCTCCTAACCTTTGGCTTTGGCATACAGGCTGAACCCTCTCAGAGCA
This sequence comes from Tolypeutes matacus, assembly GCA_026826555.1. NCBI lineage: Eukaryota > Metazoa > Chordata > Mammalia > Cingulata > Chlamyphoridae > Tolypeutes > Tolypeutes matacus. The sequence continues at coordinate 1,447,008 of JAKSZT010052260.1, read as the reverse complement.
ACGAGTTGAACACCTGGCCTTCCCTAATCCATGGGGACAGGTCCACCCCTCTCAGACCTATGAGGTGCTGACCTTAACCACCCTAATCCTTGAGGAATGTGCTCCACCCACCCTGCATCCTGGGGCAGCAAAACTCTTCCTGAACTTTGGGTGGAAACATCCACTCTCTTCAATTGCTGGGGCAAACTCACCCACTCTGAACCCTGGGGAGGAAAAACTCTCCCAGAACATCAGGTGGAAACATCCACCCTCTTCAACTGCTGGGGCAAACTCACCCTCTCTGTACACATGGGTGGGGTTGCTCTCGGCCCAAGGTGATATCTTAATTCCAGATCTCAGCTTCCATTTTTTTTCCTTAAAGCATTTTCTCCCTCAATATCTCCTTTCCATGTCTTTTTTAGTCCAGGTGAACAGTGGTTTTGTTCATACAGCTCTCTCAAAAATCTTGTTGGTTTGGCATGCAAGAAGCAGGGGCCCAAGCCATCAGACAGTAAGACTTCCCACAAGTCTTTCTGAGATAACTGCATCTTCAATCCTGATTTACAAGTTCCAGGTTTAGGTAAGTTTTCAAATGGGGCACTATCACCTGGGAGCTTAATTTCCAGAGGCTTGGAATTTCCAGAATCAGTTTCTTTTTTATTGTGCCCAATAATTCAGTCATGAGCTTATCCTACTCATCTAGCATTTTGCTATAAGCTGCAAGGACAGGCCAAGTTGCAGTCTCCGAGTTTACCTTGGAAAGCTCTTCAGCTAAATTCTGTTTCACCATTTTCAAATTCTGTCTTCCATATAACAGTAGGAGTTAATCTCGCTAAGTTCTCTGCAACTTTAAAACATGGATTGTCTTTTTTCCAGTTTCCAATAATAGTTTCATCATTTACTTCTAAGGCATGATAGAAGGTCTCTTTAGCATCCATATTACTATCAACAGTCTCTTCAAAGTGATCTAGGTCTTTTCCATCAAGCATTTCACAATTCCTCCAAAAAATACCCCTTACCCATTTATAAAACTGTTCCAACATTTTGGTAATTGCAAAAGTACTACCCCATTCCTCGGTACAAAATTCTGTATTAGTCAGCCAAAAGGATGCTGATGCAAAATACCAGAAATCTGTTGGTCTTTATAAAGGGTATTTATTTAGTGTAGAAGCTTACCAGGCCATAAAGTATAAGTTTCTTCCTTCACCAAAATCTGTTGCCACGTGTTGGAGCATGACAGCTGTCGACGTTTGCCAGGATTCAGGCTTTTCTGGTTCCTCACTTCCCAGGGCTTGCCTCTCTCTGGGCTCAGGCTTGCTTTGTGCCACAAGGCCAGCTGTTGACTATCAGGCAAATGGCTTGCTTCTCTTCCCAGGGCCTTCTCTCTTTCCTCACATCCAAGATCCCCTGTACGCTATTTCTCAGAGCTCCACCTCAACATTCTGCATCACAACTCCAACTCAAAACTGTTCCAAAACTGTCCTATGCCATGTCTTTTATATTCGAGACCCCATCCACCAAGGGGGTGGGGCTCAACACCCTACTGACGTGGCCCAGTCAACACCCTAATCATAATTTAATCATGCCCAGATTAACAGACCAGTTTACAAGCATAATCCAATATCTATTTTTGGAATTCATAACTCATCAAACTGCCAAACTGCTACAATGGCCTTGATCATATTGAGAAAGTTTCCTTCAAGTCCTATCTTTTGTAGTATTTTTATCAAGAAAGGATGTTCTATTTTGTCAAATGTTTTTTTCTGCATTAATCAATAAGATAATGTGATTTTTCTTCTTTGATTTATTAATGTGGTATATTATTCTGATTGATTTTCTTGTGTTGAAACACTCTTGCATGTCTGGTATAAAACCCACTTGATCATTATGAATAATTCTTTTAATGTGTTGTTGGAGTCAATTAGCAAGTATTTTATTGAGGATTTTTGCATCTGTATTCATTAGAAAATGGGTCTGTAATTTTCTTTTTTCATATCTTTTTCTGGCTTTGGTATTAGGGTGATATTGGCTTCATAGAATGAGTTTAGTAGCATTCCTTCTTGTTCAATCTTTTGGAAGAGCTTGAGTAAGATTGGTATTAAGTCTTCTTTGAATGCTTGGTTGAACTCACCTGTGAAACTGTCTGGTCCTGGACTTTTCAATTTGGGGAGCTTTTTGACGACTGTTTCAATCTCTTGTGATTGGTTTGTTGGGGTATTCTATTTCTTCTCGGGTCATTGTAAGTTTTTTGTATGTTCCTAGGAATTTTTCCATTTCATCTACATTGTTTAGTTTTTTGGCATAAAGTTGTTCATAGCATCCTTTTATGATCTCTCTTATTTCTGTGGGGTCAGAAGTAATGTTCCCATTTTCATTTTTTCATTCATTTATTTGCATCTTCTCTCTTTTTTTAGTTGCCAGTCTACCTAAAAGTTTGTCTATTTTGATAATCTTCTCAAAGAAACAAGTTTTAGTTTTATCAATTCCCTTGGGTTTTTTTGTTGTTGTTGTTGTTTTGTTTTTGTTTTCAATTTCATTTGTTTCTGCTCTTATCTTTCTTATTTCATTCTTTCTACTTGCTTCGGGATTTGTTTGCTCTTCTTTTTCTAGTTCTTCCAGCTGTGTAATTAGTCATTGATTTTAGCTCTTTTTTTTTTAATGTAAGCATTGAGGGCTATAAATTTTCCTCTCAACACTGCTTTTGCTGCATCCCATAGGTTCTGATATGTTGTGATCTCACTGTCATTTGTCTCGAGATATTTATTGAATTCTCTTGAAATTTGTTCCTTCACCCATTGATTATTTAAGTGTGTTGTTTAATCTCCATATATATGTTAATTGTCCATTTTTCTGCCACTTGTTGATTTCCAACTTTATCCATTATCCATTATGATCAGAGAGGGTGCTCTGTATAATTTGTATAATTTGATTTTATTGAATTTATTGAGATCTGCTTTGTGACCTAACATATGGTCTATCCTGGAGAAATATCCATGAACACTTGAAAAGAATGTATATCCTGCTGTTTGGGGTACAATTTTCTGTATATGTCTATCAGGTCTATTGGGTTTAGTCCATTTATCATATTATTCAAGCTCTGTTTCTTTATTGATCCTCTGCCCAGATGTTCATCACCAAGAGGTGATGGAGGCACTTGAGATAGCTGGTGGTGTGGCTAATCCCCCCAATTCTCCAGAATCCTCTTCTAGTTTATGTGCTTCCAAATCAGATGAAGGTCTCCCAGATGGTCTAAGCCCCAAAGACCCTGCCCAGAAGCACAAGAACTTGCCTCTGTCAAGTGTAAGTAGCCAAACACTAACCAAGGAGAATAACAGAAATGTCCATTTGGAACACCCAGAGCATAATCCTGGTTCATCAACAGGTGACACTTCAGCAGTGCACCAGACAGATTTAGGAGAAAACTTGATAGCCACAGTCCTTTGTCTTTCTGGCAGTGGGTCTCAGTCTGACTTGAAGGACTTGGCCAGCACAGAAGGAGAGGAGGGGGACACACACTTGCAGGAGATCCTCTATCCAGTCACTCAGTCTCTTAAGGCAGGGTGCCATACAAAGCAGCTTGCCTCAGAGAGTTGTTCTGAAGAACAGTCCCACAAGCCTCCATCCTAAAGGAAGGTATCAGGGACCCAGGCTTGGATTTCCCACCTGTAGTACCTCCAGCAAATGGGGTTGAAGGAGTCAGAGTGGATCAGGATGATGATCAGGATAGCTCTTCCTTGAAGCTTTCTCAGAACATTGCTGTACAGACTGGCTTTAAGACAGCTGATTCAGAGATAAACACAGATCAAGATATAGAAAAGAATCTGGATAAAATGATGACAGAGAGGACCCTGTTGAAGGAGCGCTACCAAGAGTTCCTGGACAAGCAGAGACAAGTGGAGAATCAGCTCCAAGTGCAATTAAAGCAACTTCAACAAAGGAGAGAAGAAGAAATGAAGAACCACCAGGAGATATTAAAGGTTATCCAGGATGTGACAATTAAGTGGGAAGAAACAAAGAAGATAGAGAAGGAAAAGAAGGAGTTTTTTTCAGAAGGAGCAATATCTGAAAGCTGAAATTGAGAAACTTTGTGAGAAGGGCAGAAAGGAAGTGTGGGAAATGGAACTGGACAGACTCAAGAATCAGGATGGTGAAATAAATAGGAACATTATGGAAGAGACAGAGCGGGCCTTGAAGGCAGAGATCCTATCACTAGAGAGCTGGAAAGAGTTGTTGGTATTGAAACTAGAAGAAGCAGAAAAAAGAGGCAGAACTGCACCTTACTTACCTCAAGTCAACTCACCCAACACTGGAGACCATTCCAAACAGGAGTGGGAGACTAGACTGAATGGTGTTCGGATAATGAAAAAGAATGTTTGGGACCAATTTAATAGTCATATCCAGCTAGTGAGGAATGGAGCCAAGCTGAGCAGCTTTCCTCAAATCCCTACTCCTACTTTGCCTCCACCTCCATCAGAGACAGACTTCATGCTTCAGGTGTTTCAACCCAATCCCTCTCTGGTTCCTCGGATGCCCTTCTCCATTGGGCAGGTCACAAAGCCCATGGTTATGCCCAGTGCAGATCCCCATTCCCTGTCTTTCCCAATCCTGAACCCTGCCCTTTCCCAGCCCAACTAGACTTCCCCACCCCTTCCTGGCTCCCATGGGAGAAATAGCCCTGGCTTGGGTTCCCTTGTTGGCCCTCATGGTCCACACATGCCCCCTGTCACCTCCATCCCGCCTCCCCAAGGCTTGAGCGGTATTAAGGCTTCTACTGAAACTCCCCATCCCCAAACAGTAGACAAACTGGAGAAGATCCTGGAAAAGCTGCTGACTTGGTTCCCACAGTGCAATAAGGCCCAGATGACCAACATTCTTCAGCAAATCAAGACTGCACGCACCACCATGGCAGGCCTGACCATGGAGGAACTGATCCAGTTGGTAGCTGCACGGCTGGCAGAACATGAACGGATGGCAGCAAGTACTCAGCCACTTGGTTGGATCTGGCCTTGTTCCCTGTTCCACTGGCCCAAATCACTACCCCGATGTTCTTGCCTTCTGCCCAAGTTTCATATCCTGGGAGGTCTTCACATGCTCCAGCCACCTGTAAGCTGTGTTAATGTGCCAGAAACTTGTCCAGCCCAGTGAGCTGCATCCCATGGCATGTACCCATGTGTTACACAAGGGGTGTATCAAATTCTGGGCCCAGACCAACACAAATGACACTTGTCCATTTTGTCCAACTCTTAAATGATGGATCTGTCTGGGGAGGAAGAAGAGGAGAAACTGATGTGAACAGGAAGGAGCAGGTTCAAGATTTCTAAAACTCTGTATTTATACAGTGACATATACTCATGCCATGTACATTTTTATTATATAGGTAATGTGTATAGAAAGTCTGTATTCAAATGTTCATAAATGAAAGTATGTATATTATGCAGAAATGGTCTGCTCTCCCTCATCTTGCAGTTCCTTTTGGAGATGCAGATTGCAGGGAAGATGTTTAGTTTGGCCTTGAAATTTTGATATTCCTGCCTAGAGCTGTTTTCAAATACAATATAAAAACCATCTAGGAAAAAAAAATGTTGAGAGAGTGTATTGAAGTCTCCAATTATTATCACAGAGATATCTATTTCTCCCTTCAGTTTTGCCAGTGTTTGCCCCAGGTACCTTGGGGCATCTTGGTTAGGTGCATATACATTTATGATTGTTATTTCTTCCTGGTGAATCAACCCTTTTATTAATATGTAATGTCCTTCTTGTCTCTTATAACAGTTTTGCTTTTAACATCTATATATTCCGATATAAATGTAGCTACCCTATCTTTTTTTTTTTTTTTTTTTTTTGGTTATTGTATAACTGGAATATGTTTTTCTAACCTTTCACTTTCAATCTATTGCTATCTTTGGGTTTAAGGTGGATCTCTTTCAGACAGTATGTAGATGGCTCATATTTTCTTATCCATTCCACCAGTCTGTGTCTTTTGATTGGGGAGTTTAATCCACTAACATTCAATATTATTACTGTAAAGGCAGTTCTTATTTTATCAATTTTGATCTTTGTGTTTATTCTGCATTTTATTTTCACCATTATTTTGACACTTTTAGTTACTGTTACTGATTCAGTCATCATTTTTAGACTCTGTTCCAAGCCTCTCTCTCCTGTTTTTTCTTTTCAGGCTGTAACACTCCCTTTAGTATTTCCTGCCAAGCCAGTCTTTTTGTTATAAACTGTCTCAGTTTCTGTTATCTGTGAATATTCTAATCCTGCCCTCATTTTTGAAAGATAATCTTGCCAGATATAAAATTCTTGGCTTTCAGTTTTTCTCTTGCAGTATCTTAAATATATCATATGATAAATATATCATAAGTTCTGATGAGAAATCAGCACTTAATCTTATTGGTTATCCCTTATATGCTATGCATTGCATTTCTCTTGCTGCTCTCAGAATTCTCTTTTTCTTTGGCATTTGGCATTCTGATTATTATGTGTCTTGGAGTTGGTCTATTTGAATTTATTCATATGGGTGTACATTGTGCTTCTTGGACATGGATATCCATGTCCTTCCATAGGGTTGGGAAATTTTCCACCATTATTTTTTCAAATATTCCTTCTGCCCATTTTTCCTTCTCTTCTCCTCTGGGACACCCATGACATGTATGTTTGCAAATCTCTTGATGTCATTTAGTTCCCTGAGACCCTGTTCAGTTTTTTCCATTCTTTTCTTAAGCTGTTCTTTTGTATGTTCACTTTTGGAGGCTATGTCTTCGAGCTTACTAGTCCTTTCTTCTGCTTCCTCAAATCTGCTGTTATTTGCCTCCAGTGTATTTTTAATTTCATTTATTTCACCTTTCATTCCTGTAAGTTCTGCTATTTTTCTATATATGTTTTCAAATTCTTCTTTGTGCTCCCCCAGTGTCTTTTAATATCCTTGATCTCTTTAGCCATCTCAATGAGTTTATTAAGGATATTTTTTTGAACATCTATGAATAGTTGTCTCAACTCCTTTATGTCATCTGCAGGCTTATCTTTTTCCTTTAACTGGGCCATTTCTTCCTGTTTCTTGTTATGGGTTGTAATTTTTTGTTGGTACTTTCACATCTGGCTTGCTAGATGTATTTATTCTGGGTGCAGTTTCTCCCCTTTAGTGTAGGGCTTTTTTGTCTTTTCTCCCTTGCTCATTGTATAATAGGAGTTAAGGATGCACAGAGCTGCAGCCATGTATAATAATCCAAGTTTGGCAAGACATGACTGTCTGTAGTTGTCTGGAGTGACTGATGAAGCTTCACATACCTTCTTCCCCTAGGTTTGGTGGGAATGGAGCTATAGTTGTGGGCCAGATGACCACAGTTGCTCAGGTAAACTGACACAGCACTAGACCCCCTCACTGCCGGGGGTGGGAATGGACCCTCTGGAGTGCTCAACAATCTAATCCGTGTAGGCCGAATACACCTGCAGTTGCTCAGAGAAGCTGAGGAAACACCAGCCCCCTCCTATCCTATTAGGGCATGGAGTTGGATCCACAGGCATGCAACAGTTCAGTCCATGTAGGCCAAAATACCTGCCATTTTCTGGAAGAGCTGTGTAGACACCAGACACCTAGTATCCTACTGGGGGTTGGGGTGGATACATAAGCATCAAATAGTCCAGACCATGCAGAACAATAGTGTCTGCCATTGCCTGGAATGGCTGTGGAAACACCAGCCCCCTCCTTTCCTATTGGGGGGTTATGGTTGATCAACAAGTACCCACCAGTCCAGGCTGTGTGGGCCATAAGCACCTGCAGTTACCCAGAGAGGCTGTGCAAACACAGTCCATCTCTTATTGGAGATGAAGTTGGAGCCACAGATGCCCAACAGTTGAGCTTGTGCAGGCCAAAAGCATGTGCAGTTGCCTTGAGAACCTGAGGGAACACCAGCCCCCTCCAATCCTATGGGGGTCAGAGATGGAGATGGACTCTAAAGCACTCAACAAATCAATTCATCTGGGCTGGAAACTCTTGCCATTGCCCAGAGAGGCCAAGGATACCCAGCACCTCTCCTATTCTCATGGTAATGCAGCCCCTGGTGATGGACTAGTCAATCTGTGCCAGCAGAGAGGAACTGCAGTTGCCTGGAGAGCCTAGTGCAGGTCCTGCCAGCTTTCTCTCTGCTGGAGGTGGGGCTGGAGCCTAGGCTAGGGCTGCAGTCTGATCTTGGTAGAAAGAAGGCAATTCCTAATGTCACTGGATTTTCAGTCAGCCAGGCTTCCCCTCACACCAGGGGTGGAGTCAAAATGGTGGTTTACAGACTTTCCAACTTGAACAGGTGCAAACCCTAGCTGTTTCTAGGATTATACTTTAGCCAGCTGAGTCCACTAATCAGCAGCTGATTTCACTGTTTATAGGAAATGGAACTTCTAACTCCAGCCACAGAATAGTTCCTGAGGTGGCTTGCACTGCTAGAGTAGGATGGGCACTGGCCTCTGCAGCATGGCTTGCAGTTTCCCAGAGAGGTGGTGCAGGTCCCCCCAGCTTACTCCCTGCTGGAGGTGGGGCTGGGGTTTAGGCTAGAATTGCAATCTGATCTGGGTGGAAAGAAGCTGGTCCCTACCAGCACTGTGATTTTCAATCAGCCCCACTTCCCCTTTTGCCAGGGATGGAGTCAAATTCCAATTACCAGCCTCCTTTTTACCTGGACATGTTAAAAGTTTAGCTACTCCTAGGATACTTTAGCCCACTGAATTTACGAATCAGTAGCTGAAGTCAGTGCCACTTCATATCTTCCTCTCCCATTTTTTGGGAGATGGAGTTTCCAACTCTAGCCATGGAATAGCTACTGAGGTAGCTTTCGCCATGGGCACCTACCTCCATGGCATGGAGGACTCTCTGAAGATGGGCAGTCTCCTCCTCCCCTACTTTCAAGGATTTTGCAGGATACTCTTGGTGGTCTCCTGGGGTTCCAAACCAGGTGCTTTAGATAGCTCTGGGTGATTACTAACTGCCCTGTAGCAGGAACTGACTCCAGGAGCTCCTTACTCTACCACCTTGCACTAAGTTTTATTGGATATCCATTGTGTGTGAGGGTTCACTTCTTCCTTCTGCTTTCAGAATTTTATTTTTATCTTTGGCATTGGCATTCTGAATATTGTGTATCTTGGGGTAGGTTGATTTGGATTTATTCTAATTGGAGTATGCTCTGCTTCCTGGACATGTATATTCATGTCTTTCTTGAGAGTTGGGAAATTTTCAGCCATTATTTCTTCAAATATTCTTTTTTGCCCACTTTCCCTTCTCTTCTTCTTTTGGAAATCCTATTGCATGTATGTTTTTGGGCTTCAGGCTATCATTCAACTTGCTGAGTCCCAGCTGAATTTTTTCCATTCTTTTATCTATCTGTTCTTTCTTTTCAATTTCAGCTGTTCTGTCCTATATATTACTTATCCTTTCTTTCATGATTTCAAATCTGCTGTTGTGTGCCTCTGTTGTATTTTTAGTCTCACTTGTTCTGTCTTTCATTCCCATAAGTTGTTTTTTTAAATGAATAAATTTTATTTATACATATTATTTTGGCATAAATCCATCCAAAGTGTACAGTCAATTGTATTTAGTATAGTCACATAGTTGTGCATTATCACATCAATCTTTTTTAGGACATATTCATTTTCCAATAATAATTTAGAAAACAAACAAACTAAAAACTCACCACTCTACAACTCTCTATGCTTCCCATGCCATAAATAGCTGCTCTCTGTTTCCATCTTTCTAGTTTATTTGTACTTATATTTTGTAAAAACAGACTTATAGATGCAATAGCAGCCATATTTGTATTGTACATGGCATTTCACTATAATATACAATCCCATATTACATTTTTTAGCATTCCATGTAGTAACATACATGATCTTAAACTTTCTTTTTCAACAATGGTCATATCCATATAATAGCTCTGATAGTTACAAATACTATAATGTGCTTTCACCATTTCTATTCATTTCTAAAGATTTACAAACAACCTTATTACCAATCCTACACAGAATAAGCTTCAGCTTTCCATTCTCTACATTCATTCTACTTGCTGGTGACCTATATTCTAATTATTAATTCCATGCATTTATGCAATATATTTCATTCATAATAGCACAATCATACTGTATTTGTCCTTTTGTGTCTTGTTTGCTTCCCTCACCATAATGTCCTCCAGGTACATCCATATTGTCATATGTTTAACTACTTCATTTCCATGATGTGTATATACCACAATCTGTTTATCCATTCATCAGTTGATGGACACCTGGGTTGTTTCCATCTTTTGGCAATAGTGAATAATGCTGCTATGAATATTGGTGTGCAGATGTCCATTTATGTCACCAAACTCAGTTCTTCTGGGTATATATCTAGGAATGGTATTTCAGGGTCACCTGGCAAGTCTGTATTCAACTTCCTTAGGAACTGCCAAACAATCCTTGACAGTGGCAATATCATTCTACATTCCCACCAACAGTGAATAAGCATTCCTATCCTCCACATCGTCTCCAACAACTGTAGTTTTCCATCTTTTTAATAGAAGCCTTTCTAATAGGTGCAAAGTGATATCTCATTGTAGTTTTGGTTTGAATTCCCTAATTGCTAGGGATGTTGAACATTTTTTTCATGTGATTTTTTGCCATTTGTATTTCTTCTTTGGACAATTGTCTTTTACCCATTTTTAATCAGGTAATTTACGTTTTTATTGTTGATGTTAGGATCTCTTCATATGTTATGAATATTAAACCCTTATTGGATATGTGATTGCCAATATTTTCTCCCAATAAGTTTGCTGCTTTTTCACTCTTATTACAAAGTCACTTGTGGAACAGAAGTGTTTAATTTTGAGGAGGTCCCGTTTATTTTATTTATTTATTTATTTATTTATTTATTTATTAAGAAACTACTGCTACCACAAGATATTTTAGATGTTTCCTGATATTTTTTCAGGAAGTTTTATGGTTGTCCCTTTATACTTAGGTCCTTGATGAATTTTGAGTTAATTTGTGTATAAGGTGTGAGATAGGGGTTCTCTTTCTTTCTTTTGGATATGGATATCCAGTTCTCCCAGCACCATTTGTTGAGCAGACTGTTCTGGCCTGGCTGGGAAGGCTTAGCAGCCTTTTCAAAAATCACTTCACCATATATGTGAGGGTCTATTTCTGAGTTCTCAGTTTGGTTCCATTGGTCAATATGCCTTCTTTATGCCAGCACCATGCTGTTTTTCCACTATAGGTAAGTAATATGATTTTAAGTCAGGAAATGAGAATCCTCAAACTTTGTTCTTCTTTTATAAGACATTATTGGTTATCCAGGGCCCCTTTCTTTTCCAAATAAATTTGATAATTGGCTTTTACATTTCTTCAAAAAAGGCTGTTGATAATTTTATTGGGATTGTGTTGAATCTGTAAATCAGTTTGGGTGGAATTGACATCTTAACAATATTTATTCTTCTAATCCATAAGCATGGAATTTCCTTCATTTATTTAAGTCTGCTTTGGTTTCTTTTAGCAATGTTTCTCTTGTTTCCTGAGTACAAGTCCTTTATCTCATTGGTTAAGTTTATTCCTAAATATTTGATTCTTTTAGTCACTATTATCAATGGATTTTTTTTTCCTGTTTTCATCCTCAGATTGATAATCAGTAGTTTATAGAAATGCTATTGATTTTTGTGTATTAATCTTGTATACCACAGCTTTGTGGCACTCATCTATTTGTTCTAGTGTCTTTCTTGTGGACTTTTCAGGATTTTCTAGATATAGGATCATATCATCAGTGAACAGGGAATGTTTTAATTCTTCCTTTCCTATTTGAGTGTCTTTTATTTCTTTATCTAGTCTAATCGCTCTAGTTAGAACTTCTAGCAAAATAGTGAATACCAGTGGTGACAGTGGACATCCTTGTCTTGTTCCTAATCTTAGTAGCAAAACTTTCAGTCTTGCACCTTTAGGTATAATGCTAGTTCCAGGTTTTTCATATATACACTTTACCATATTGAGAAAGCTTCCTTCTATTCCTACTTTTTGGAGTGTTTTTATCAAGAAAGGGTGTTGTATTTTGTCAAATGCCTTTTAAGCATCAATCAAGAGGATTATGTGATTTTTCTTCTTCAATTTATTAATGTGGTTTAATACATTGATTTTCTTCTTTTGAACCACGCTTGCGTTGTTGGGATAAAATTTCATCATTTTATCTTTTATGTGATTTTTTATTTGGTTTGCAAGCATTTTGTTGAGGATTTTTGCATCAATATTCATTAGAGACATTGTTCTGTAATTTTCTTTTTTCATAGTATCTTTATCTGGTTTTGGTATTAGGGTGATATTGGCTTCATAGAATGAGTTTGGCAGTGTTCTTTCCTGTTAAATTTTTTGGAAGAGCTTGGGCAAGATTGGTATTATATCATCTTTTAATGATTACTAGAATTCAAGCATGTCCTTGGTTTTTCATCCTCAGGAGGTTTTTGATGACTGTTTCAGTCTCTTCACTTGTGATTGGTTTGTTGAAGTGTTCTGTTTCTTCTAGGGCCAGTGTAGGTGTTTTGTGTGTTTCTTGGAGTTTGTCCATCTCATATAAATTGTCTTGATTTTGGCATACAGTTGTTCATGGTTTCCTCTTATAATCTCTTTTAATTCTGTGGGGTCAGTATTAATGTGCTCCTTCTCATTTCAGTTTTATTTGTTCTTCTCTCCTTTTTCTTTGTCAGTCTAACTAAGGATTTGTTGCTTTTGTTGATCTTCTCAGAGAACCAACTTTTGGTTTATTGATTCTTTCTATTTTTGTGTTTTGTTCTTGATTGCATTTATTTTGCTCTGATCATTACTATTTCTTTCCTTTGGCTTATTTTTGGGATTAGTTTGCTGTTCTTTTTCTAATTACTTCAAGTGTGCAGTTAGGTCTCAATTTTAGCTCTTCTTTTTTAATGTAAGCATTGAGGGCTATACATTTCCTTCTCATCTCATACTTTGCCGTGTCACATAGGTTTTGATATGTTGTGTCCTCATTTTCACTTGTCTCAAGATATTTACTGAATTCTCTTACAATTTCTTCTTTGTCCCACTGATTCTTTCAGAGTGTGTTGTTTAATCTTCGTGTATTTACAATTTTTTTTCTTTTTCCATCATTTATTTTCAGCTTCATTCCATAATGATCAGAGAAAGTGTTCTGTATAATTTCAATCTTTTTAAATTTATTGAGACTAGCTTTGTGAACCAACATATAGTCTGTCCTGGAAAAGGATCCATGAGCTCTTGGAAAGAATATATATCTGGCTGTTTTCAGGTGTAATGCTCTATAAATGTTAGGTCTACTTGATTTATCATATTATTCAAGCTCTCTTTCCTTATTTGTCCACTGTTCAGATGTTTTACCCAATACTGAGAGTGGTGTATTGAAGTCTCCAACTATTATTCTAGATACTTCTATTTCTCCCTTCAGTTTTGCCAGTGTGGCCTCTTGTATCATGGGACACCCAGGTTAGGTGCATACAAATTTATTTTAGTTATTTTTTTCCTGGTGAATTGCCCATTTTATAAATATATAATGACCTTCTTCATCCCTTATAACAGTTTTGTATTTAAAATATATTTTGTGTGATTATAGTGTCTCTACTCCAGATCATTAAGGTTGCTATTTTTGTAGAATACCTTTTTCCAACCTTTCACTTACATCCTGTTTTTTTTTTCCTATGTCTGAGGTGAGTCTCTTGTAGACAGCATATATATGGCTCATATTTTTCAATCCGTTCTATCAGTCTATATCTTTTGAATGGGAAATTTAAACCATTAACATTCAATGTTACTATGGTAAATGCATTATTTACTTCATCCATTTTGCCCCTTGGCTTTCTGTTGTCATATCTAACTATTGTCTGTCTTTTTACCTTTTAATTACCCTTCCTAATAATCTTCACTTCTGCACTCTTCTCCAAGTCTCTCACCCTTGTTTTTCCCTTTCAGGCTGCAGCAATCCCTTTATGTCTTTTATAATACTGGTTTTTAGTACAATATTCTACCAGTTTTTATATGTGAAGACTTTAAACTCATCCTCATTTTTTAAAGAGTTTTGCTGGATACAGAATTTGTGGCTAGCAGGTTTTTCCTTTCAGTACCTTAAATACATCATACTACTTTCTTCTCATCTCCATGGTTTCTGATGAGAGGTAAGCACTTAATCTTTTTGAGGTTCCCTTGTCTGTGATGCTTTGCTTTTCCCTTGCTGCCATCAAAATCCTCTCTTTTATTTTATTTTTTTGTCATATCTTTTTTAAAAAATGTTTTTATTTTTAAAGAAGCTTTAGGTTACATAAATGTTACATCAAAAATATAGGGGATTCCCATATATCCCAATCCCTCCCACTCCCACACTTTCCCACATTAACAACATCTTTCATTGGTGTGGTACTTTTGTCACAATTGATGAACACATACTGAAGCATTGTACTAACCAAGGACTTTACATTATAGTTTAACTTTGCCCCAACAATTTTATAGGTTTTGACAAAATGTCTAATGCCCTTTATCCATCATTGCAATGTCATGCAGAACAATTCCAATATCTGCAAAATGCTCCCTATTGCACCTATTCTTCCTTCTCCATTCCCTCAGAAACTCTAGTGGCCACTGCCTTTATATCAATGATATAAGTTATTCCATTGCTAGAATATCAATCAGTCTACTTTAGTCCATAGTTGCATTCCACCTTTTTGTTTCTTCATTCCCCAATCTTGAGGATTTAGAAATGGTAATACTCACTCTGCTTCCAATTGAGAGGGGGCTTAGATGGAGCAGATGGATAAAATTGTCTTGCTTACAGTTGTAGATACTCTGTTTTGTAGGATGGGCAGTGTCCATCATTATCTTTTTTTGTTGTTGTCCTGAGTTACTCAGATGACCAGTAAGGTAGTTTTTGGTTGGAACTCTGCTAGATTCAGGGCTCGACTAGCATATAAACAGACAGAATATTTAAGTCTCTGGGACACATACTTAATGGGTATAGTGATAATTACAGATTCAAATAATTGGGGCCTAAGAAACATGTGTATAGAAATTATAAATGAGTCATTCCTGGGAGTCATGTCCCAAGCTTGGGAAAAGGTAGTATGTTTATATGCTGACTTTTGCTTAGAGAGAGGCCACATTTGAGAAACAAGGAGGCTTTCAGCAGGTAACTCTTAGGCAATATATAATACTAGGCTAAGTTTCAATTTCACAAGAAAAGGTTCATAAGTACAACCATAGATATGACTGGCCTACTTAGCTAGGACTGCCCATGTACTTGGGGGATGATTTCTGCTCTATTAGAGAATGTAGCAGGACTTCCCAGGATGGGAATTAAATATTCTTTTGGTTATTATGTGGATCTCCACCCACAGGGACAATGTTCCATGAGCCATCCCCATAAATCTCCCCATCACTGATACCCCATACCAGTGATCCTCCCCTGCCACAGTTGTGACCCTTCTGTGATCTGAAACATCCCCAAATATAAAGGTAAAAAAATGAACAGATAAAAATAAGAAAATACAATAATAATAACAAATAACAAATAAGATACAAAAATAAAAAATAGAAATTTTTTCTTTATGTCTTTAGTCACTGTAAGATCTGTTATCTTTTATGTACAGTGACAATTTCTTCCTTATGTTACCCCAGTATCTTATCTTTTCCACTTTATCTTCAAAGAAGCTTTAGGTTACAGAAAACTCACATAGAAAATATAAGGGATTCCCATATAACCAAACCCCTTCCACTCTCCCACTCTCCCCTATTAGTAACATTTTACATATGTATGGCACATTTGTTACAATTGATGTAAAAGTATTGAAGCATTGTTACTAACCATGGTCAGTGTTTTACATTATGGTTTACATTTTGCCCATACACTTTTATAGATTTTGACAAAATTTAAAATGTCCTATATCAGTCATTGCAAGATCATGCAGAAGAATTTCAATGCTCTGGGAATGCCCTATGTTCCATCTATTCTATTCTTCCCTCCTCCTCCCTTCAGAACCTATGGTAACCACTAAGTTTTAATTTTTGAAGAATAAGATTCATAGATATATGCAATAATATTGAGGGCTTGACATATTGGTCTGTTTTCATTTATGAGGCCCTGTTTGTATTCATGAGAATTTCTTGCCCCTCTAATTGAGAACATAGCAGGACTCCCCAGGATGGGAATTTAATATTTTCTTGTCTATTGTGTGGGTTTCACCCACTGAGATAAGATGAACACTAAGACAAGATGAACACTTTCATATTCCATAAAGGCATGCCACAGGTATGCCCTATCCTGCATATCCTCCCATCCCCAATGCTCTGCACTAGTAATCCTCCCCTACCATATATGCCAAAAGGATGTTTACAACATTGTAGTTTTAACCACGGACCTGCAAATCCCTAGAGTTCACCTGCTCCTTCCTCCAACCTTTCCCCCAGTTCCATGTATAGAAAACCCAAGCCCCCACCTTACTCTTCCTCATGTTACTGTACCCTCAAACCCAATCACATCACTGCACCACTATCACCACCACCCACTGCCCAACCACCCACTTCCACCTTATCGTAGATTTTGCCCACTCCCTTTGTCTCCTGATAATCTATCTTCCAGACTCTAGCTCTGTGAGTCAGCTCAATTTGCTTAAGTCATATCAGTGAGGTCATATAATATTTGTCCTTCAGTGATGGGCTTACATCACTCAACTTAAAGTCTTCAAGATTCCTCCATGTTGTCTCGTGAGTTAATTCTGCATTCCTTCTTACAGCTGTGTAATATTCCATTGAATGTATATACCACAATTTGGTTATTCATTCATCTGTTGATGGACACTTGGGTTGCTTCCAATTTTGGCAATAGTGAATAATGCTGCTATTAACATTGCTGTGCATATATCTGTTCATTTCTGACAAACAACATTTTTCACTTAAATGGCAAAGCTAATTATGAAATTTATTTTGAAGGGCAAGGGGTTCTGAACACCCAAAAATATATTGAAAGAGAAAAACGAAATTGGGGGAATCATGCTACCTGACTTTAAAGCTTGCTACAGAGCTACAGTGGCAATACTACATGGTATTGCACAATGATAGACAAACAGAACATTGGAAAATAATTGAGAGTTCTGATATAGGTCCTCACATATACAGTCAACTGATATTCGACAAAACCACCAAGCCCACTCAACTGGGACAGAATGTCCTCTTCAACAAATGGTGCTTGGAGAACTGGATATCCATATCAAAAAGAATGACAGAGAATAATTCCCTATACAAAAATTAATTCAAGATGGATTAAAGACTTAAATATAAGAACCAAGACCAGAAAGCTCCTAGAAGATAATATGGTGAAGCAGCTATGATATCTTGAAGGAGGAAATGGTTTCATAAACTTTACATCCAACACTTGAGAAATGAAAGATAAAATAAATAAATATGACCTCTCCAAAATTAAAAGATTTTATGCTTCAAATGAGTTTGTCAAGAAAGTGAAAATGCAGAATACACAATGGAAGAAAATATTTTGTATCCATCTTTTCAACAAGTGGGAATGCTGGATCATTTGGCAGTTTTAAAATTAGCTTCCTGAGGAACCACCAGACTGTCCTCCACAATGGCTGCACCATTCTCCAGTCCCACTAGGAGGGGATGAGCAGTATTTTTCCTCCACATCCTCTTCAACACTTGCGTCCTCTGTTTTTTTAATAGGCACCAGTCTGATAGGTGTAAGGTGATACCTCATTGTAGTTTTGATTTGCATTTCCCTAATAACTAGTGATGTTGAGCATCTTTTCATGTGCTTTTTAGCCATTTGTATTTATTCTTTGGAGAAATGCCTATTCAAATCACTTGCTCATTTTTTAATGGGTTGTTTGTCTTTTTATTTTTGAGATATAGGATATCATTATATATGCTGGATATTAGGCCTTTATTGGATAGATGGTTACAAAATATTTTCTCCCATTGAGTAGTCTGCCTTTTCACTTTCTTTTATTTCTTTAGCCAGGTAGTCCTTCAACTCCATGATTTAATTTCAGGGATTTGTATGAAGCTTATTGAGTAGTTGTTTCAAGTTCTGTGTCTCATATGGAGGTTTGATTTGTTCATTTGTTCTGAATCATATCTTCTTTTTTCTTTGTATGGCTTGTAATTCTTTTGCTGATGTCTAAGCATCTGATTAAGATGCTGAGTTAAATCTGATGTTCAGTTTTTCTCTCTTGTGTAGGGATTTACTGTTAAGTAGCTGTGTGCTACCACTGGTTTTTGACTCTTGGTTCAATATGTTTTACATATTTTGGATTGCTCCTTTTCAACAGTTCAATCAAGGTCTAAGGACCCAGTAATGGGATGCAGGCCAATTTCCAAGGTCCTTGGAGAGGAGGGTAGTAAAGGCACCTGATTGCCTCTTTCATTTATTATTTTTCCCTTTACATGCACTTTTCTGTTCTGCCAGCAGATGATGCTCTTTGGCAGACCACTCAGCTCAGACCCCAAGTGCCAGAGGGGAATGAATTCAGGGTAACTCGGTGGTGTGTGGTACAAAAGCAATGTCATTAAGGCTGGTCAAGCCTCAGGAACAAACTTTCTCAGAAGCTGTTCTCCTTTCTTGGGCAGCGACACTCTCCCTCCCTCTGCCTCCTCAGCAACCAGTCCAGGGCAGTAGGGAAGGTGTTTGAGAAGGCAAATTATCTTTGGCTTCCTTTCAGCTCTAAGTGTAAACAATAAAGCAGCCCAGCTGTCCTGGAAGTGTGTGACCCCTCCAATGCAACATAACAAGTTCACTGGTCAGAATCTGAATTTCCTGTAGACTGTGTCTTCTCTCTCCTTTTTCTTGGGGAAGAGGACCCTTGCAACTCCCTCAGTCTGCAGCCACTGAAATCCCCAGCTGCTGCAGTCCACAGACTGTTTGCTTCAAGTTTGGATATCAGCTGCTACTGCTGCAGCTCTACTCATGAGATTTTTCCAGCTAGCTAAGACTCCTTTCCTTTGCCCCTCTCTCTTCTGTGTGGTGTCTCACCTTTGCCTGGTGTCCTGAGCCCCAGAGCAGACCCCTAGACTGTCTGCCTGTCCTCTAGCAATTTTTTTCTGGGAAAGAAGTGATCCCTCTGTCCCTCAAATCTTCCATCTTCCTCAATTGCTTTTTTTTTTTATAGGATTCCAGACCATGTGAGTTTTATGTCCTTGTTTTCTTCCTTAAGAAGTGTTGAACTTTTTTCTGGCAGGAAGTTATTGTGAATCAGCTTGATTTCTTTGAGGTTTGTTTCTATTATTTGTTAGGGCAGGTCTAGATTAACATTTACTCTAAGGCTAGTTTGCCCTATAACTATGGTACACCCTGGTGAGGTATGTTCTGGATCATCAACAAAGGTTCTTAATTCTAGCCAGTTAGAATTTGATTCCTCTCAGTTATGTATGAGCTATGAAAATAGTTCAGTTTACAGCTTCCCATTTATTCTTCACCCAAACTCATGGAGTTTCAGTCAATACATGTGTGTATGTGGCTTAGTATTTACCAACAGACTCAAGTGGTGCCTTAGGAAGATTTCTAGAGCTTTTTTATGTGTAGCTCCTTTCTCTCCAGTATTCTGTCTCCCAAATTCTAGCCTTCCCAGCCTCACTGAATTTCAAATCTTTCTCCTCAACTCAGTGATACTGCTATGCCAAGTTTTTGTTCCCCCTCTGTATTAGTTAGCCAAAGGGGTGCTAATGAAAATACCAGATATCTGTTGGCTTTTGTAAAGGTTATTTATTTGGGGGTAGAAGCTTACAGTTACCAGGCCATAAAGCATGATTTGTTTCCCACACCAAAGTCTATTGTCACATGTTGGGGCACGATGGCTGCCAACATCTGCCAAGAGGTCAGGCTTCTTGGGTTCCTCTCTTCCCAGGGCTCTCTTTCTCTCCAGGTTCAGCTCGTGCTCACTCCAGAAGGTCAACTGTAGACTATTAGTCAAACGGCTCTGTGTTTCTCCCTGGGGCTTCTGCCCTGACTAAGGTGCTGTCTCTCTTCCTCTGTGTTCTTCTCCTGTGTGTTCACTTCCCAGGCTTCAGCTCAAAACTCAGCATCAAGACTCCAATTGTGTCATTTGCCATGTCTTTTATCTGTAAGTCCCCACCCACCAAGGGGCGGGGACTCAAAATCTTACTGATGTGGCCCAATCAAAGCCCTAATCATAATTTAATCACACTCAAAGGAACAGGCCAATTTACAAACATAATCCAATATCTATTTTTGGAATTCATAAATAATACCAAACTGCTATACCCTCCTTTCATTATGGTGAAGAAGGTACCTCCAGACAGAAAGCCATTGCATTCATAGATCTTACTTTGTTTCCATTATCTTTGTGTTACTGGATGGCTCTGGTTTCTGGGCTTCTCGGTTTTCAGCTTATGTCACATAAAAGAATTTAAGGACATGCCATAGGGTAGGCAAGGGAGTAAAGAGTTTATTAAGAAACAAGAAAATGAGTAAAGTACACCATCCTTGCTAAGGCATGGACTGCAGGCCTACTGCAGGGTGAGTTGTGCAGGTGGGACCCGTGGTCAGGGTTTTTTAAAGTCTGTTTGCTGTTCTGATTGGTTGCCCCACTTGTCATTTCTCAGGGAGCCAATGATGAGGCCTTTTGAGGATATCCGGGGCTTTCTCTAACGTTCCAAATGATGTCCTCTTGGCCAGGAACTCGCACTGTCTTTCCAGCAGCCTTCTTCTCAGGAGGTTTCCAGGCGGGTTCTCACGGCCATGTCATCTGTTGGCCATGTTGTCTGTCAGCCATATTGTCAGCTAGGCCAGTCGCCTTCCCCCTTTCACTATACTAACCTGCCTCATTAGAGATTACAGTTCTTCCCTGAAAGCTGTCAGATGTCTGAAAACATTTCTTTCATATATTTTATCTAGTTGTCTTGTTTACATTTAGGAGGTTAGTTTAGTCCCAGTTACTCTAATGGCTGTAAGTAGAAATCTCTTTACTTATGAATTATTTTACTTCAACAAAAATTTTTAGCTTATTTACAAGTTCCTTTATTGTACCAGTTGTGGATAATAGAACAATACCTTATAAAATCTTTATATTTTATTAGATAATGTACATATACACTACAATAATCTTCTAACTAGGCAATACTAACAGTATTTAAAATGCAGAAACATATGAAATGTATAAGTTTTCAAGAAAGGGAGGAAATATTCTTAAAATGACTCACATGAAGACAAGCAGAAACTTATATCACAGTAAAAATGTGCTTAGTTTTGCAAATTGAGGTAAATAAATCAGTCTTTAACTTCAGGCAGAAAAGAAATTATGTTTATTTGAAATAAGGTTAAAAAATGTACAAGATCTTATAGTTGGCAAGTGTGCTATACTTACAGAATTTGAATATCCAAACACTGGAAATTCTGAAATTTTCAAGTGGAGAAACCAAGAATCTGAGTTACAGGCAGAAGTAGCTTTGCTCTCTAAAGAAATCACAGAGAGTTCTTGAGTACTGATCTATCCTATTATGATCTGGTACAACTACATTTTATTCATTCTATAATCTTTTATTTATAAAACAAGGATACAAACAAGTACATTCTTGTGAAATATGGCATTTCCTATATACTTTTCAGAGGGACACTGATGTTAAGTAAATCCCTCTCACCATTGTGTAGCTCCCTGCCCCCAAACACAAATATGCATAAATATAAGCCATTTTCCAGGAGTCAAAATATATTCAGATTACTTCTCATTCTGATTTGACATTCATGTTCAGATGTACTGCTCACAGTTCTACCCATTTTGAGGACTATCTTTTTTCACTACCAATGATAGCTTCCCAGCATGGAAACAATGAAGTAATAGTAAATTTCTAGATTACACAAAATATCACGCTAAGCTGTCTGTCACTCAGTTTCTGGTCATTTCCTCCTCCATTAATTAGATGGAGCCATAGCTATAGGTCAAAAGAAGTAGAATACATTGGCGCCTGAAGCTATATAGCCTTTTTAAAATTTATTTTTGCCTTCTTCCACGCTTGAGTCCAGTCTTGGGGATCCATATCCTTACTAAAATGTGTTGTGATTATAGCTACCCTATATCATGACCTGGTAAATTTGATAAACTTCGGCTCATAACGGACATCTAGGTTTTATATGC
This sequence comes from Tolypeutes matacus, assembly GCA_026826555.1. NCBI lineage: Eukaryota > Metazoa > Chordata > Mammalia > Cingulata > Chlamyphoridae > Tolypeutes > Tolypeutes matacus. Next base: position 1,424,893 of record JAKSZT010052260.1, on the reverse strand, counting down.
TCTTACTGTTGTCATAATCAGGAACTTAATCTCTACAAGGGTTCTGAGACACATCAAGAGATCATTGTTAAATAAAAGTGCCTCTATTATCTAAAATATTAAGGTGATAATTCTCCAATTGCTTGGGTCAATGAACTGTATTTACTTTTTTCCTTATTTTCTTCCTCTACTTTGTTTCCCCAGTCCAGGCCAACAACAGAGGATCAATTTTAATTTACTTTATCTATGTTATATGTTGACAGTATGTGAATAGGAAACACACTCTCAGTTACTAGGTGGTTTCTATATATATACAAGGTGCAAACGTGGGGAAGTGGCTTCACATGGATATGTTTGCTTCTGTGTTTGGCCTCAGACAAATGCCTTAAGTGTGCAATTCCAAGAAGTCAGATTAAGATATTTAGCATAAATTACATGTTGTCGTTTTATTCTTGGATCCAGCTTTTAGGAAATAAACTTCGTTCTTCTAACTGTACTCTCTTCTTGATTGTGCGGTACCTGTTGGTCCATATCTTCATAAATATGAGGACTTATCCCCAAATGATGTATCTGGTTTTAAGAGTGAATTACTAATTTCTTTGTCTCTGCTCAACATATATTTTAGTTATATGTATTTAAATTACCTGATATTTTCATTTATCTGTCTGTCCATATATCTCTATATCAATCAAATTCCTAAATTCTCTGTAATTGAAACAAAAGTCAGCATTATTTGTGATTTTAATCTTCACTGAGGAAAGTGTTAAAGGTATGCAAACAAAATAAATTAATTCAAGTGACTAACCTGATTCTATTTATGTATTCTTGAGTTTTTATGACTCTGATATATCACTTTGCAATAAATCTTGATATCTTGTAGTGTATGCCTCTCAATTTTGATCTTTTTCTTCAAATTTTCTTTGCTCTATTAGGCCCTTTGCATTTTCATAACTTCTATACAAACATTTTGTCAATTTCTACAAGATTAAACCTACTAGGTCTGGATAGGGATTGCACTGAATATATATTAACTCTTCCAATTTATGACCATATCATTTACTTCTGTTTACTTTTGTCTTGCTTTACATTTTTCTCAATAATATTTTTTGGTACTAGGAATAGAATTGTTTCACATATTCTTAGTTATACTACTAAATATTTGATATTATTGAATATTACTGCAAATGGTATTTTTTTATTAATTTTATCTTCTATTTTTACTAGTGTATGGAAATTCAATTAGTTTTTGATTGTTAGCCTTTTATAGAGACATGGCAAGGCCTCGGTTATTTAGTCAGTGTTTACTGTGGTTGGTGGGTAGATTTAACAGAACAGATTCTAGAACTAGATTGCCTGTGTTTGAATCACACCTGTGGTATTGGGTAAATTACTAAAACTCTCTATGCCTCAATTTCCTCATTTGTAAAATGGGGATAATAAAAATACATACTTCAAAGAATTGTGGAATTAGAGTACAAATATACATATATACACATATATAACATATGTGTTGTGCTTTTTTATGTATGAATATGCATATGTTAGAAAAATGCCACCCGGAAGTAAGCATTTTCTAAGGCTTTGTTATTATTATGGGAAGGATGTAGTACTCCCAGGGTCGAGTTAGTATGTAAGAAATGTTGATGTAGTTTTGGAAAGTATGGTATGGACACCATGTGCCCTTAACATACATTTATAAGCTAAATCCAAGGTGTGGGATAATCTTAAAGAGAATATTTTTGGGAGATGGAAGAGACATGCATGAGTTGCTCAGTGCTGGGATGGGTTTGGAATATTCAGCTCCTTCTTAGGTGTATTCTTGAGGAATCCAAAGGAAGTATCTATAACTAAACATTACTTCTTTCCTTGGGTGTTTTTTTCTTTTTTCTTTCTTTTTTTAAATTCCAGTTCAGTTGATCTGAGTCAATCCCATCCCTAAGTCATGCATGTAAGTCTTTGTATCATTCACTATCACTTGAATATCTAGGATCTACCAAGGTAATAATTTTCTGAATGTCATTTTATACCTTACGTATGAGCACTTTAGAATTACTAAAAATTCTTTGGAAATTTCTGGGTTTACAAAATTAAAAATAAAAGGACAAAGTGCTTCTATATTTTTATTCACCATTTTTCCTTGCATCTAACTCCTTTCTCCTAATTTCTTATCAGTAATAAAGAAAGCAAAGTACTCATTTTTAGAAAGTACCATTATTTTGACCTTGTCTTATGTTTAACTAACTATAGAGTTCAACTTGACACATGTTTCCCCTTATTATTCTGAAGATATTAATCTACTGATTTCACACGGAAAGAAGTCTAAATTGTATTCCTATGGGGTGATATATATTTTTCCTATGTTGGTGCTTATGTTTTTCTCATTGCCTTTTGGGCATGTAATTTAAATATAATGAATTTAGGAGATTTAATTTTTATTCTGTTCTTATAATATTTATTCAATATAAATTCTTTTCTTTCCCAAATGCTGAAAAATTTCCAACAATGTGACTCCAACTATTGCTCTTCCATCAGGTTTTACAATTAAAAGAATTTTGTGGCTTTTCAATCTATTCCCTATGGACATTCTTGCCTCTTTCATGTGCATGTGAGTGTGTGTGTGTGTGTTTATATGTATGCTGCTCCACAGGCAATTTCCACCAGTCTTTACTCCAGTGCCCTAATTCTCTTTTGCTCTGTGTATTTTGTTTTTCAACCTGTTAAATGTGGATTGTTGTTTTAGATTTATTTTTTAATTTACTTTTATTTTTCTTTATCACCCCTTCCCCCAGATGGTCCACTCTCTGTCTGCTCATTGTTTTCTTGCCTTCTCCAAGAGACACTGGGAACATTACCCAGGAACTCCCACATGAGAGGGAGGTGCCCAACAGACTGAGCCACATCTGCTCCCTGTGGGCTACCACATCTGCTGGCTTGTGGCCTCCACTTGTGGTGGGAGTGGGGTCTAGTTCTGTTGCGGGGACACCTAGATCTGTTGCAATGTTGTCTAGCTCTGTTATGGTGGCATCTAGCTCTGTTGAGGCAGGAGGCAGCCTCTAGCTCTGTTGTGGTAGGAATTGGCATCTGCTCTTCTTCTTTTAGAAGGCACTGGGACCTCCCATGTGGTAGGCGGGTGTCCAAGTGTTTGAGGAACATCTACTTCCCAATTGTGGATTTTTAATGAGTATATTTTTTTGTTCCCAGGAATTCTATTGAATGCTATTGCATTTTATAGTGCCTTCTGTTTGTCTTATGTGTGATACTTTCTGTATTATAAGCATGTTATTGCTTATAAGAAGGTAATGAATGTTACTAAATATTCACTAAGCATGTAAGTGACTATATTGTCCATGCTTATTTTTTAATTAATTTTTTTTTATTTTTAAAGAAACTTTAGATTACATAAATGTAATCTAAAAATATAAAAAATATAAGGGATTCCCATATGCCCCATCCCCTTCTCCTCCCACACTTTCCCACATCAACACATCCCTCATTATTGTGTTATGTTTGTTACAATTCATGAACACATATTGAAGCATTGCTACTAAATATGGATGCAGTTTACATTATAGTTTACACTTTGTCCTGGACCATTTCGTAGGTTATGACAAAATATACAATTCCTTGTGTCCATCACTGCAATGTCATTCAGGACAACTCCAATGTCCTGAAAATGCCCCCATATTACACTTATTCTTCCCTCTCCCTCCCCTCAGAACCTCTGGTGGCCACTGCCTTTATATCAATGACAAGAGTTCTTCCATTGCTAGAATAATAATAAGTCTATAGTAGAATAATAATAAGTAGCTTTAGTCCATTGTTCATTCCCCAATCTTGAGTATTTGGGGATAATGATGCCCACTTTGCTTCTAATTGAGAGGGAACTTAGATCCCATGGGGCAGATGGATGGAAGTATCTTGCTTGTAGTTGCAGACACTCTCCGTTCCTTGGGATAGGTATTGTCCATCATTATCTCTTTGGTAGTTGTCCTGGATGAGTCCAATGAACTGGAGAGTGGGTGTTGCAACTCTGCTGAAATTCAGGGCTCAACTGGCACATGGATGGAGAGAAGGTTTAAGTCTCTAGGACATATATTTATCAAGTATAGTGCTAATTATAGGTTCAAGCAAAAGGGGCAGAAGAGCCAGGTGTAGAGAGCCCATAAATGAGTCTAACTCTAGGGAGCATAAATTCCAAGGTAAGGCCCACTGACAGGGTGCCAAATTCCTGAGCTGTTTGCCCTGCTTATAGTTTCTGGATGCCTCTAAAGCCCTCAGGAGCCCTACTATTTGAGGCATTGTTTACTGTGGCAGTCAATGAGATCCTGCTGAGACTTGCATAAGTGTAACCTCTGGAATGACCTCCCAACTCACTTTGAAGTCTCTTAGCCATAAAAACTCATTTGTATTTATCATTTCTCCCTTTGGCCAAGGTCTTTTTCCAGATGCATTTCTAGTTGGCACTTGGTAATTATCCCTTGGTGCCAGGGAGGCTCATCCCCAGGAGTCATGTCCCATGCCAGGGGATAATAGTGTATTTATATGCTGAGTTTGACTTATAGAAAGGCCACATTTGAGCAACAAAGATGCTTTCAAGATGTAACTCTTAGGCAGCATATAATACTAGGCTAAATTTCAATTTCACAAGAAAATGTTCATAAGTATAATCATCAATATCAAGAGCCTGGTATGATGGTCTGTTTTCCTTCACTAGGCACTGTCCTTGCACTTGGGGGATTCTTGCTGTCCTATTAGAGAATGTATGAGCATCCTTATCTTATGATCACTTCTTTATCTCAATTACAAGAGTTTCTACTTTTGATACTTATTTTCTTGGTTGACTTTCATTTTGAATCATTTTCTTATGTGGTTTTAATATTGGGGGCTCATTTTCAGTATGGATTCTTAATTCTTTGGGAATTCCATGTACCTTTAATTTTGGAAGTATTACTACAAAATCATATTATTGGATTGTGCCAGTTTTTGACTTGAGAAATATTTTTATATTAATTCTTTTTCTTGACAGTTATCACATGTGAAATTATTTTAAATGCTATCCTCTCACCAATGCAGGTTTGTGACTGCATTTCCTATGGGAAAATTTTTTTTTCACTTGGAACCCTGAACACAGATACATATTCTGTGGGAGTAAATCTCTCCAGATGCTTTTTTCATCAAGGTCACAGCTTTTATCTACTCCCAGTACCAGTATCAAAATTAAAAAGTGCATATTTGGATACTGAAAGCTTAAAATTAGTACCTTCATCCAATAAAGTTTCTCTCTAAAGCAGCTCTGGCATCAGCTCACATTCTGAGTGAGGGATTTCTTTTTTCATTTGTAACAATAATGTGTTAACAATATTGTGTTTGCTATGTAACATATGTACAAAATATTTGGTTATATTTTATAAAGCATTTAATGTTTCAATTTAGATCTAATGAATTAATCTTGGATTATTATTCCTGTCTATTTTGGAACCCACCAAGTGAATATGCAACCTGCCACATTCATAATGTTTAACACCTCAGTATTTTAGATATATACAATATCTGATATTTTATTTCCTCATACTGGAATACTTTACAAAGAAAGATAATGATAGCTCAAATTTATTAAGACCAATTCATGTGCAGTTATGTTGACTTTACTTCTCTAATCTGTTCATAAGATTTTGACTGGCCTGTCTTCTAGTTCAGTGATTTTTTCTTCTGATTGTATAAATCTGCTATTGTATGCCTCCAGCATATTTTTAAACTCTACTATTGTGCTTTTCATCCATGTAATTTCTGTTATGGTTCTTTTTATACTTTCAATTTTTTTATGCTCAAATGTTTTCTTCCTAATGTCCTTAATCTCTTTATGCAACTTTCCTTAATATCCTTGAATTTATTTAGGAGATTTGTTTGAATAACTTTGATTAGTTGTTCCAACTTTTGAGTTTCCTCACAAGTTTTAATTTGTTCCCTGACAAGTTTAATATCTTTCTGTTTCTTATTAAGGTTTATAATTTGGAGCTGATTTCTAGACTTCTAATTATCTTGATGAGTTAACTCTGAAAGTCTAGTTCTCCCCATTGTCTAAGGTTTTATTGTTGACTGGCTTTGTGTTAAGGCTTTTTTTGATGCTTGGTCCAACTTATTTTAGACTTTTGGAATAGCCCATGTTTAACTGTTCAGATTTTCTCAGCTCTTCTTCATCTGATTCCTATCTAGGATATGTAATGCAATTTTTAAATTGTACTTTTTGTGTCGTTGTTTTACCTCCAAGAGAACACTTCCATTTCTCTGTTCCTTTTATGGGATTCTTGATCTGTTCTGTTTGTTTTTTGCAGATTTTTCTTCCCAGCTCCTATGGAGGTGGAGCCAGTGGACACTTGACAGTTTTTGGGTAGGGAGGGGATGAACAGTTGAAATACAGGGGCTTCTTTGGGAGTTGGAGGTTGTCCTGAGTACTGTTGTGGCAATGGATGCAGGCCATTTTAAATCAGCACACACCACTCATAACTGAGTGGGAGAGAGTGTGGTCTACAGTGTGAACTGTGGTCTATGGTTGGTGGCAAGGCTCCAGGATGTGTAAGTTCATTGAGGTTGGTGGGCCACACTGTGGGAGATGTTTGTGTTGGATGTGGTGGGAGGTGTGGGAGGTGGGCAACATGGGAATCCCAGTGGGTTCCGTGTAATATTTTAGGTAATCTAAGCACCTCTTAAAATATATGTATATATATATATATAAATAACATTTTTGTAAGCAAATACACATATATGCATATATATTTATATATCATTTTGCAAATGTTTGTATGTATTGTGAGAATTTTGATTTTTACCCATAATAAAAAAAAAAATAAAATAAATAAATAAATAAAAAAATCCTTCCCTGCCCCATTTTCCTTAAATTTCAGGGGATTTCTCATGTCACTATGTTGATGAGTCACACCTCATGATTTAATCCTAGATTAAATGCCACCTCTCTGTGGCATTCTAATTCTATTAAAGTTAGAGGCTCACTTTTCCTAATGTTTTATAACTTATGCAAATCGCTGTTATCTAACTATAATCTAATTACATTCCTTCTTCTCTACTTGAGTCACTAACTTTTCATTCAATCATTTATTCATTTCCAGCTAACAATATGTTCAATTATACAAAACTGCCCCCTTCATTTCCAGTTTGAATTGATCAACCTTTTTCCTTTCCTGCCTTCTGTAAACATTATTAGCAAAGCACACAATTAAACCTATTTACATTGATATCCTACATGCCAACTAGATTGTGAGCTTCTTTATGATGGGGATGTCTCCATTGTTCTCCAATTGTTAGTTCCTAACATAGGGCCTAAGAAATGTAGACTCATTCATTTAGCAATTTAATTAAATTTTATTTTACTCATACCTTATATTCTACATTATCTTAGAACTTGAAATATAAAGATATAGTGAGGGCCTCAAAGACATGTTCTAGCATTAGCAAAAAAGGTGTAAACACACTTATTTTTATAGTATATTATATGATATCATGTATGTGGTCACGAAGAAGATAGAGTTATCAGTTATATTTTAGGCTTTAGTGATTGATAGTGATATTTACTGATATAGATAATGAAAGAATGAACAATGGAGCACTATGAATTAATGAATGAATTAACAAATAATTTCATCAATTATCTGGCATTCAAATGGGAAAGCCACACCATATTCCAAACTATACCTGCCTTGTCATTACAGAAGTATCCAAGCTATCAGAAAAGTAAGTCTTGTGTATGGGTTCTATGGACTGTTAGTGACATTGACATCTTCTTAACTGGATATACAGTGAAAAAAAAGTTTCTTAAGATTAGGTCATAAACAATATTTTACCTTCATAGACTCGCAGCATGAAAAATGTCTTGAAAAGCTATTTCTTTCTATAAGGTGGATTATTAATGTGCCCAAAATACTAAAGATTCTCTCAAAAGTTTAAGGAAATATCTAATTTAGATAATTTAGAGAAAAGTTGTAATGCGCCAAAATCAATAACGTGATCAAAACTGGTGAGAGAGGAAAAAAATAAGGCAAAGTGCTGAGATATAAATGTAGAATGAGCTATAAAATTTCCCACTGTATTTGCAAAAACATCCATTGGTAGAGATAATGGAAAATGTATGATGGTCTACATGGATGAATAGCCATTTTATTCTTTGTTGTTTTACATTTTTATTTTTCCTATCTAATTGCAGTTGTCCTGGGTGACCTAGATCCTTTCCCACCCAGGAAGAATATTACAACACTTTCTCAGATATGTTTTGTCTTCACCCCTTAAACAATAGTGTTCAGAGTTGGGGGAATAAGCAATTAGAGGTTAGCCAAAATAATGTGAAGAGGGTGGTGGATAGCGCACTCCCCAAAATGATGGGTAAAGAAAGTGAACAAGGCTGGAACATAAGTGATTATGATGGCAGATATATGAGCAGTGTAGATATTGAAGGCCTTCTGCCGAGCATCTGCTGATGAGAGGCTGACCACGGCTCGAAGGATCATGGTGTAAGACACTGAGATACAGCAGATGTCAGACACTCCAATCAGGAGGGCAACCATCAGACCATAGATGACATTGACCTTGATGCTGGCACAGGATAACTTCACCACAGACATGTGGTCACAGTATGTATGAGACATAATATTGCTTTGGCAGAAAGGCAAATGCTTGACCAAGAATGGGAAAAGAATCTTCAGCATCACATCCCTCAGGAAAGTATCAAGCCCAGTTTTGGAAATGACAGGATTAGTGAGCATGGTGGCATAACTCAATGGAGAGCAAATTGCCACATAATGATCCAGAGCCATCAGCATGAGCACATCAGATTCCACACCTGTGAACCCATGGACAAAGAACATCTGGACCAAGCAAGCATTGAAGTTAATTTCTTTGAGACTGAACCAGAAAATGCACAGTGTATTGGGTAAAATAGTGGCAATGTGAAGATATTGGTGAGAAGGACAGCATAGCCAGAAGGAAGTACATTGGGTGATGTAAGGACGCCTCATATTGAATAAGGTACATAAGACCAAGGTTGCCCACAAGGGAGATGACATACATTGCACAGAGAGGAAGGGAGATACAAATGTGTGCTCTTTCCATACCAGGAATGCCATTAAGAACAAAGGATTCCAGGGCCACATATGAACTGTTGTATACCAGCATAACTAATTCAATAGAGGATCTCTATTTTCCCAGAAGTCTCTAACCTGAGGAGAAGGAATTAAGAAATAGAAAATTCACACAAAACAAAACATAATTTTGGAATAAAATTACATTCTTAATAGTACCAACAGTTTTGAATGATAGTTACTATGAAAATATACTACTTATTGATTAATGGTACATTTCAGGTAATATTCTTAAGTTTTAAATAAACAGCTCCAATGTATTTTTTAAAGCCATATATAAAAAGTTGTTATTGTTTTCTGTCATTAAGTGGAAGAAATCGAAGCATTAAGAGATTGAGTAATGTCAAATGTCATTCAGCTATATTCAAGAGTAGATGTTGTATTCATATACAGCTCCAAAATTTATTCAGTCTCTTTACTGTACATCCTTGCTGGACAGGACACATATGCTATTACAGCAAGTATTGCATTTACATGTTGGCCTGGAATTCATTTATTACATTTATTTTTGTAATGTTATGAAATTGGAAGTTTATATATATCTCTATCAACTAAGACCTCATTCCAATATCAGCTTCTTCTATACCAGTTGTGTGAGTTGGTGAGTTTTAATTGTTTAAGCCCAAGTTTTTTTTTTTTTTTTATATTTGCAAGGCTATTGCAAGAATTCTGAAAAATAATGAGAAGTATATTTCACACATAGGTTAATAGTCTGGTGATTTGGACATACAATATTTCAAAATATAGGTGTAGATGCTATGTGGATATGACATGTCAGGACAGTGGTCATTAATGTAGTTCTAACTTAATTGACCCAAGAAGGAGAAGGAAAAGAAAATTATCTTTCTCAAATATCCTGTAAAGGCCTGATGTCATTGAGGACACCTATAACCTTTCTATGTCTCCTGTTCTTATATAAATCCGGAGGAGCATATTCTCTGGACTGTCCCTTCATTCCTTCCCTGAGCAAACATTTTCACACTAATGACCTCAAATATAAACAATATGAAGATAATTTTCTGACCATTAATTTTACAATATAAACTATGTCATAATTGTTGAGTCCTCCTAAACTCATTCTGGATATTTTCCCATAAACTTTCATGGACATTTAAAATTTACCATGCCCAAAACATAACTCACCACTTCAGCCTCTACCCACTGCCCAAATAATGCTCCATCTCTGAGGTCAGTCTTTTGGATAATGGTACCATCATCTGCCACCTTAACCAATGTAGTATCTTTGTAATCGTCTCTGGTATTCTTCCACTTTATTTTGAATGTAATTCCTTCAGAGGTCAGAATTTATTAGTTGTTACTCCATCCAGATTACCTCAGTATATCCATTATCTGTATTTTGTCATAAAAAAAAAAAAACTCTTATTTTAATCCAGAAATATTTCTAGTATCAGTCCTTCCTTTTTCTCAGTGCTCTTAGTGCCTGTTTCAAGGACCTCCTGGACACCCACAACTCCTGCATTAATTACCTTTATAATGGATTTAGTTTAGAGGAACAGATATGAGTGTGAAGATAGGAAAACGTGGACTTGATTCAGAATTTAATCAGTAATAACTTTGTGTACCTGTACCTAGGCCAGGGTATTTAGTGATTATAGCTTATCTTGAACCCTGGAATGCAGTCTTCCTCAAAAGAAGTGTCATTCTACCTCTGTGTTCTAAGAAAGCTTATCAAGATAAGTATACAGAAGAAAGACTTACACATAAAGGAAAGTAATTGAACAAAGCTAATGTATGTAGCATTTTTGTGATTGACAAATAGCCAAAACATATTTAAGCAAGACATGCCAAGATACAGTGACCATATAATTCATCATCCAACCAGGGTAATTATGGATGCTTAGGGAAATGGTGAGAAGAATAGATAAAATTGGAAAGGAAAAATAGACTTAAATTTTACTTTCTTGATTGCCATGCCAAGGAATTTGAGCCCTATCCTCCCTCAAAGTAATGGGAAGAGGTTAAAGATTATTAAGTAGTGAATTAAAATGTCTTCAAAATTATACTTTATAACAAATTAGATTTGAAAAATGCAGCAGACAAAGCAAATACATAAGTGGATGTGTTCTGGAACTTTTATGAGCTGGGGTGGTGTAGGCATTTATTAAGTTCATACATTTTATACATTTTAACTTATTTCCTTTTTTAAGCCCCACATAACATCCCTTTTTCCCACTATACCTAATACTTATGGGATACTACAGTACATTCCACTTTGGTGAGAAATATATTCAAAAGTATTTTAGTCCACAGCATTTCTCATTCTACTTTGTCAGTCACTACTTCTTTATTCAGAATTTACAATCCAAAAAATATTTTGACATCTATAATGGATGTACTGATGGCTTCCATTCTGTCCAATCAATGTATGTATTGATTTATGTTCCATTTCTGCAATTATAATTTTTATGTGAGAAACAGGGAGATATATACAGATGAAGACTGTGCCATCTCTAATTCGCCCTGCTCCTTTATTCTCAGGTATAAATGGAAAGGTAAGAATCATGTAAATTTGAGGAAATTTAACAGTAGCAAAAGAAAGAGCAAAATATGTAGAATTGCTGGTCTTGGAAGAAAAAGAGATAGTTCAGAAAAGAGAAAATAATATATAAAAAGTAATTCAAATAAATACATTTAGAGATTTAAGGAATTCTAGAATATGAATATTGATAAAGATTGGTCAATAAGGTCTAAATAGAAAGAAAGAAGATTAAAATATTACATTCTAGGCAAATAGTTTGAGCATGTGGTGAAGAAATATTATTTTGGTAAAAACATATGTTAAAAAGAAAATGACAAATACAGGCACAAAATCTTTAACTTGTGTCATGGAGTATAAAAGGGATATTCTTTTATCCTTGATGGAAATACCGTCCTGAAAAAATAATAAGGATCATGGCATGGACGAATAGAGAAGGAAATATAATATGGACTTGGCTATAAGGTGATCAATATTCATATAGTAACAGTGACCAAGTTCCATATAGTTGCTGTAGTTTAAATACTGTTTATTGGTTTTCAATTATCAAAATCAAAATATAAACACATCCAGGAAGAATTCCAGAATCTTAGCAAATGGTAACAATCTTAAAAACAGAAAAGTAAAAGAATGATGTTGGAAGTGGTGGGAAAAGGAGGAAATACAATGTATTTGTGAATATATATATACATATATATTTATATGTATACATATAAATCCAGTATTTTGAGGGAGAGGGTAGGTGAAAGATAAATACTTGAGTAATCATCTATATTAGAGTTGTTTGTAAGCTAACTGAAGTTCAAACATAGCTTGGAGTGAAAGAACTAATCACTAGAAGAACAACACACATTCACACTCAAAAAATGTTTTAAAGATGTTGTCTCTGAAAAGGAACTGGAGGAAGAAATTTTTCAACATGTTAGCTTTGTTTTGTGAGTGATTTTCTTATCTGTATTGTTTTATTACACTTTATAAAATAAGCATTTATTATTTATATTAAAGTTAACACCCTTCTGAAAATAAAGAAAGCATACATTCTTTGTAATCTATAGAATGACAGCAAAGAGGCAAGGAATTAACAGGTTTCACAGTTTAGAGAGATCAGATTGCATGTTCAAATTATATTATTTTAAATAAATATTTTATTGAAGTAAAATATGCATGCAGAAAATATCACAAGTCGTAAGTGCACACCTTAATGAAATATCATCAAGTGGACACACCCTATAACTACCATTCAGGCCAAGAACTAAATAACTGGAAGTGCCTCAGAAGCAACCTTCATACCCTGTTGAATCAGTACCTGGTCTCTCATTGTCAAAGATAAAAGTTATCCTAATTACTTATAACATAAGTTAGTTTTGCTTATTTATGTAAATGAAACCATACCACATGTACCCTTTGTCTCTTTCAATATTATATTTGAATATACCAAAATTACTTTTCCATACAGTTTGCTGTTGATGGACATTTGGATTATTTCTAGTTTTGGGTATTATGAGTGTGCTGCTTTAAACATCTTTTTACACATCTTTTTGGTGAACATATGTACATGTTGCTACTGAGTATACAGCTTGTGAGCTTCATATAGAAAGCAGGAGATCTGAACATGGGAAATAAGAATGAACTAAAACAGTTTTGGCAGTAGATAAATTAGCATCGACATCAATGAAAATGTCTCATATTTTGACAGGGAATTTAAAAAGTCTAACTCTAGTCCTATTTATCCAACAACCATGATGCAAAGTCTGATTGTCATTCAGATTTTGGTAATTCAGGAGAGAGATAGCTGCTTATAAAGTTTACATTGCAAATATGGAAACTACATATCTGATAAGGATTTAATATTCATAGTATAAAAAGAAATCCTTCAATTCAACAACAGAAAGAGAAACAACCTTATTAAAAAATGAGCAAAAGACTTGAATAGAAATTTCTCCAAAGAAGATATACAAATGGCCAAAAAACCACATGAGAAGATGCTCAACATCATGAGCAGATAGGGAAATGCAATACAAAACCAAAAATGAGATACCATTTCACACCCATTAGAATGGCTGCTACCTTTAAAAAAACATAAAATTACAAGTGTTGGAGAGGATGTGGAGAAATAGGAACACTCATTCATTGTTGTTCGGAAAGTAAAATGATGCAGCTGCTATGTAAGACAGTTTAGCAGTTCCTCATAAAGTTAAGTATAGAATTATCATATGACACAGTAATCCCACTTCTAGGTATATACCCAAAATAATTGAAACCAGGGACGTGAATAGATATTTGCACACCATAGCAGCAATTCACAATTGCAAAAAGATGTAAGGAATTCAAGTGTCCATCAACTGATGAATGGATAAATAAAATGCAATATTATTCAGCTATAAAAAGGAATAAATTTATTATACAACATAAATGAACCTTGAAGATATCAAGATGAGTGAAATAAACCATATATAAAAGGACAAATATTGGATGATCTCACTGGTTCGAAAAAATGAGAATAAGTAAATTCCTAAAGTAAGAATCTGCAATACAGGTTAACAGGGCTGGGGTGTGAGTAAAGAATAGGGAATTAAGACTTAAAAGTTTCCATTTGGGTCAACGGAAAATTTTTGGTAATAGATGGTGGTGATGGTAACACATTATGAACATGATTAAAAAGCATTGAATTATATATTTTAATGTGGTTAAAAGGGGGCAATTTCAGGTTGTATATATGCTAATAGAATAATTTTTAAAAGTCCATGGAACAACAGAACACAAACAATGAAGCCTAAATTAAACCACGGACTATAGTTAGTAAAATTATAAAAATATGCTTTCATCAATTGTAACAAAAGCACCACACCAATTCAAGGTGCTAGTAATAGGGTGGTATATGGGATCCTGAATTTTATACAAGATTGTTCTGTAAAAGCAAAAGTTCTCTAATAAAAAATAAATGGAATGGAAAACTCCCCCACCCCAAAATTAAATGCAATGAACTTTGAAGTTCTCTACAAGTAAAGTTGCTTTCAAGAACATGGAATTTCAGAAAAGAAGGTCTCTGCCTGGTGCTCTTTCAAAAGAAATACAAGGATCTGAGTCACATGAAAATTTTTTTTTTTTGTGGCCTGATATCTGGCTTCCTTTGGAGAGTTCCCTTTTGACTTGGTGCTCTCAACCTACCTAAGAGGCATCCAGCTTCTCATAAGACTCTATTTAAACGTTATGAGAAGAACCATCCTTTCCCTTAAGCAAGAACCTAATCACACATGCTCGTATCTGTTTGGTTTTCACCCCATACACGAGAGGGTTCATTGTGGGAGGCATGAGTAGATAGAGATTAGCCATAATAATGTGTATGTGGGGAGGAATGGTGTGTCCTCCAAAGCGGTGTGTAAAGAAGGTGAAGAAGGCTGGGACATAGGTAATAATGATGGTACAGATATGGGCAGGGCACATGCTGAAGGCTTTCTGTCAAGCATCTGCTGATAACAGACTCACAACTGCTCGAAGAATCACAGTGTAGGAAATTGTGATGCACAAGACGTCAAAGCCCCCAATCAGGATGGCTACCATCAGACCATAGATGGCATTGACCTTCACATTGCCACAGGATATCTTGGCCGCAGACATGTGGTTACAGTAGGTGTGGGGTATGACATTTCCCTTGCAGTATGGCATGTGCTTGGTGAAGAAAGTGAAAGGGATAGCAAGCAACACACCTCTAAGAAAAGTGAGGAGCCAAGCCTTGGCAATGAATGAATTACTGAGGATAGTGGTATAGCGCAGGGGTTGGCAAATGGCCACATACTGGTCCAGGGCCATGAACATGAGCACCCCAGATGCCATCCCTTTGAAGGTGTGGACAAAGAACATCTGGGCCAGGCAGGCATAAAGTCAATCTTCTTGAGGTTGAACCAAAATATGTAGAGGGTGTTGGGAAGTGTACTGGTACACACGAGCACATCTGTGAAAGACAGAAGGGCTAGGAAGATGTACATAGGTTTGTGTAAGGACTCTTCAGAGTAGATGAGATACATAAGGGTAAAGTTCCCTGTAATGGCAATGCTGTACATGATACCCAAGGGAAAGGAGATCCAGAAATGCACTTCTTCCATGCCAGGGATGCCATTTAGGATGAATGAAGGTAGTGTTAGGCTGGTGGCATTTAGAAATGACATAATGACTATTGGAAGTTCATGGTACAGTAGTTACAGAACTGCCTCTGTAAGCAGGAAAAGTATGTTCAGCAAGACTGACAAGCAGGATTTTCTTTGTCATAATATCTAATTCATCTTTCTTGAATATCAATGACCCTTTATGCTCTCTTATGTTGGATATATGGCATATAATCTGTTTGGATCTATTCCTTAAGGATTAAACTTTCAATATATGAATTGACTGAGTCTAACTAATATGTCTGGATCATCTTTTGTTATCATGCAGAACATTCCTTAGGCTGAAGATGGCCACTAACTGACCAAATGGATCAAGTATTAATTAGATATTTGCTGTGTTCTAAGTGTCCATCATCACAGTCAGAGATGTCTATTCTATTCTGAAATGTTCACCACCTTCAATAGCTCTAGTGCGGTCATCTTGCCTTTCAAAATTTATCAGTTTTACTGATGGACATACTGACAATTATTCCAATATGGTTTTGGCACATACTTCCATATTCTGGCACGTAGGAAACCATTTAAATGCAAACAATTATAAAGCAGCTCCTTTATGCCAGTAGCTTTCTTTAAGATGAATCATCTTAAATTTGAAAAATTAATCCCTTTCCCAGTATCATCAGGCGCCCACAGTGGTTCCTTTGATATTTAAATTAGTACCAAAATAAATAGATATTGAAGAATTATTGGAAATTCAATAATTCATGAAAAGATAATGTGTTTCTAATGGTAGAGTGACAAATAATACAGACCAATGTTTATCATCTTAAACTGAATCAATTTACATTCTCTTTAGAATATTGTGCTATATTTTCTACCCATATCACAAATTCAGAGAGCCATAGAGTTAGATATTTCACAGGCTACATAACCTCCAATGGTAATTTATTCCAGGATAAAAGATGTGCTCAATAAGTTTTTTTAAAAATCCATAGAAAGATAAGATATGGAAGAAAAAGGAAGGGCAACATACTTTTAGTGGTTAGGAGGAGATGATTTGGTGTGATAGTAATAATATAATGTAAAAATAAGAAAAAATAGTGACTAAAAGATGGATGCAAATATAATATACAAGTCTGAATAATTGGGTTATGTTGGGCTGGTATATGCTGATTTAGAAAAATGTACAAGTAGTATATGGGAGGGGGGAGTGTCCTATAAAAGTGCCTGTTTAGAGGTAAGATAAACAGGCTCTTTTAATGTGAAATGTCAAAGTTGAAATTCATATTACCTTCTGGACACCTGGATGGTGGCCCAGTTGTCACCTCGGAGATGTCTCTATTGAAAATTTAAGGTAGAATTGGGTTAGTTCTCCTTTCTTCAGGTGTGTCTTTTATACAATTATATTGCTTTATTTTTAAAAAGAAGACAGCATAATAGGTGAACTTTGAGATCTCTGAACTGAAAAATAATTCAAATACCATAGCTTTGATGTGAAATGGAGGCAATTCCCTGAAAGGAAGAGTAGATGAGAAACAAAATAAATTATGAAAGACTGTCATCATTCCTTTCTTTTCTCCTACCACAAGATAAATGCCTTTCTCACAGAAACTGTTTTCAGCATTCACAGACAGTGGGATTAATTAACTCTCTCCAGAATACTCCCACAAAAGATTGTGATTCAGAGTGTAAATGGAGCAAAATTGCTACTGAAATTCATAGAAGCCAGATGTAAAAGCAATCTTGTAGTAGGGTGCACTGTGCCTTTTCAAAGTTTTGAGAATAACCCTATCTTACAACCCTCTGATTTATTCTGCCCACCCAGATATATTCAGCACCCATTCCTTTAGTAAGAAGAATGCAACCCCAATTCAGAAATCTGCTCATCCTGAACACAATTGGAATACCTGCAGAAATTGTGAAGTCATATCCACAGATTAAGTCATAGTCAGGTATATGTTATGCTCTTGGCCCTGCAGGATGCAGACCTATATTGAAACCATGGGGGGGGCACAGGTGGAGATGGGAGTATTATCATTTTTCTGTAAGTGTATATATGTGTGATGTTTGTGTGTGAGTGAACATATATTCTGAAGGTACAGATTTGGAAAAATGTAGTCGTTACTGTCTTTTTCTACTACAATCTCAGAGCAGAAGTGATTTCCCGTGTGTTTTTATAATATAAAAAAACAGGCTGGGGAATCAGATATATCTGGGTGCGAAGGACACTGGCTGAGCCATTGGGAATTGTCTTAGGACTTAGATTGTCCCTCAACAAGTTCTAGGACTCCTGCAGACACAATCTTTTATAGGCACAACAGAGAATGTGAGAGTTTGAAAACATTTTGGAATTTCAGAATTAAATCCTTTTGGGAGACAAACACAGCTTCTAGCTTTATTATTATTATTTTTTAAACAAATAAATTTTATTGATACATATTAATAAACATACAATTCACCCAAAGTGTACAATCAGTGGTGTTTGGTATAATCACATAATTCTGCATTCATCACTTCAATCATTATTAGAGCATTTTCATTACTTCAATAATAATAATAATAAATAAAAATCAGACAAACAAACAAGAAAATTCTTCACTTCTCAATGTCACTATGCTTCCTCTGCTGTACATAGCTGCTCTTTCTGGCTATTCTTGCTTATTTATTTGTTTATTTGTTTGTTTTTTAATTAATTTATTTTTAAAGCAGTTTTATTGCTGTGTATTTACCAACCATACGAACTATCCAAAGTGTATAATCAATGGCTTTTAATATAATCAAAATGTTGTACACCACCACAAAAAGTTTAGAACAATTTCATTACTCCAAAAAAGAAAAACTCCACATCCCTTAGCAGTCACCTCTCAATCCCTCTATACTTCCTCAGTCTTACATAACCATTAATCTAATTTCATCTTTAAAAATTGATTTATATTTTCATGTTATACAAATAGAATCATACAATTTGTAGTACTTTGTGTCTGGTTTCTTTCACTTAGCATAATGGGTTTTTTTTTGTTTTTTTTTTTTTTTGTCTGATATTGACATCTTGTAGTATTAACATACATTTGTTCAGCTTCAAAGAAAAACGGTCTTATATGGTAATTTTACAATTATTCATATTTCACATGTGATTTTACTATGCTATACAGTCCTTTGTTACACTTTTTAGCTTTCCTTCTAGTAATATACATGGCCTTAGACTTTCCCTTTCAACCACTGTCATGCCCATGTAATAGCACTGCTAATCACAAACACTACGATGTGCTTCCATCATTTCTACTCATTTCCAAGATTTACAAAGAACATTTTCACCAATTCTACACAGATTAACTGTCAGCTTTCCATTTTCTAACCTCATTCTATTTCTGGTGACATGTATTCTATTATTAACTATATAAGTTTATGCAATATATTTAGTTCATAATAGTGCATCCATACAATATTTATCCTTTGTGTCTGGCTTGCTTCACTCAACATAATGTCCTCAAGGTTCATCCATGTTGCCATATGCTTCATGACTTCATTTCTTCTTACAGGTGCATAAGATTCCATCCTGTGTATACAACACAGTTTATCCATTCATGGGTTGATGGACGCCTGGGTTGTTTCCATCTTCTGGCAACTGTGAATATCGCTGCTGTGAACATCGGTGCAAAGATGTCTGTTCAAGTCACTGCTCTCAGTTCTTCTCAGTATATGCACAGTAATGGTATTGCCAGGTCATGTGGCAAATCTGTATTCAAATTCTTTAGGAACTGCCAAACAGCCTTTCTCAGTGGCTGTACTATTCTTCAATCCCACCAACAGTGAATAAGGTTTCCTGTCTCTCCACAGTCTCTCCAACACTAATAGTTTTCTGACTTTAATAGTGGCCATTCTAATAGGTGTGAAATAGCTCGTTGTAGCTTTGATTTGCATTTCCTTAATTGCTAGTGATGGTTAACATTCTTTCACATGTTTTTTTTTTTTGCCATTTGTATTTCTTCTTTAGTCAAATGTCTATTCAAGTCTTTTGCCCATATTTAAATTGGTTCATTTGTGTTTTTATTGTTGAGTTGTAACATCTCATTATATATCATAGATATTAAATGCTTATTGGATATGTGATTTACAAATATTTTCTCCCATTGGGACAGCTGCCTTTTCACCCTTTTGACAAAGTCCTTTGAGGTGCAGAAGTGTTTAATTTTGAGAAGGTCCCATTTATCTATTTCTTCTTTTGTTGTCCATGTTTGGATATAATGTCCAAGAAACAATCACCTACTACAAGGTCTTTAAGAAATTTCCCTACATTTTCTTCTAGTAGTTTTATGGTCATGGCTTGTATATTTAGGACTTTGGTCCATTTTGAGTTGATTCTTGTATAGGGAGTGAGATTGGGGTCCTCTTTCATTCTTTTGGTTATTTATATCCAGTTATCCCAGCACCATTTGTTGAAGAGACTCTTTTGTCCCATTAACATAGTTTTGGTAGATTTGCCAAAAACCCATTGGCCATAGAAGTAGGGGTTTGTTTCTGACTCAAAATTCTATTCCACTGTTGAATGTGCCTATGTTTAGGCCAATGCCATGTCATTTTGGCCACTGTAGCTTTGTAATATGTTTCAAGGTCAGGCAGTGAAATTCTTCCCACATCACTCTTCTTTTTCAGAATGCTTTTGGCTATTTGGGTGTACTTTCTCTTCAAAATGAATTTGGTAATTGCCTTTTCTATTTCTGTAAAATAGGCTGTTGGAATTTTGATTGGTATTGAATTGAATCTATAAATCAGTTTGGGTAGAATTGACATCTTCACAATATTTACTCTTCCAATCCATGAACATAGAATGTCTTTCCATTTGTTTAGGTCTTCATTGATTTCTTTTAGGACTGTTTTGTACTTTTTTGCATATAGGTCCTGTACGTCTTTGGTTAAATTGATTCCTAGGTATTTGAGCCTTTTTGTTGCTATTGTAAATGGAATTTTCCCCTGATTTTCACCTTAGATTGTGATTTTCAATACTAGTGTACAGAAACATTATTGATTTTTGCATGTTGATCTGTATCCTGCCACTTTGTCGAACTCAAAATGAGAATACAACTTATCAAAATTTATGGGATACAGCCAAGGCATTGCTGAGAGGGAAATTTATAGCCCTAAACACCTATATTTAAAAAGAAGAAAGAGTTAAAGTCAAAGATATAACTGAATGACTGGAGAAACTAGAAAAAGAACAGCAAACCCACCCCAAAGCAAGCAGAAGGAAAGAAACAGTAAAGATTAGGGCAGAAACAAATGAAATTAAGAACAAATAACAATTGAGAAAATCAACAAAACTAAAAGCTGGTTCTTTGAGAAGTGCAATAAAATTGACAAACCCTTAGCTAGACTAACAAAGAAAAAAAGAGTGAAGAGGCAAATAAATAGAATCAGAAGTGAAAAGGAGAAAGTTACAAATTACCCCAGAGAAATAAAAAGTATCATAAGAGGATATTATGAGAAACTCTATGCCAACAAACTAGACAACTTAGATGAAATGGATAAGTTCCTAGAAACGCACAAACAACCTACACTGACGCTACAAGAAATACAAGAACTTAACAAACCAATCACATTTAATGAGATTTAATCAGTCATCAAAAATCTCCCAAGAAAGAAAAGTCCAGGACCAGATGGCTTTACAGGTGAATTCTACTAAGCATTTAAAGAACAATTAACACCAATCCTGTTTAAACTCTTCCAAAATAGTTGAATATGAAAGGAAATTACCTAATATATTTTATGAAGCCAACATCATCCAAAGTCAGACAAAGAGACTACAAGAAAACTACAGACTAATCTCTCTAATGAATATAGATGCAAAAATGCTCAACAAAACACTTGCAAATAGAATCCAACAGTATATCAAAAGACATACACCTTGATCAAGTGGTATTTATTCCTGCTATGCAATGGTAGTTGAACATAAGAAAATCAACTAACCTAATACACCACAATTACAAATTGAAGGGGAAAAAAAAACACATGATGATCTCGATTGATGCAGAAAAGACATTTGGCAAAATCCAGTATCCTTTCCTGATAAAAACACTTCCAAAGACAGGAATAGAAGGGATATTCCTCAATATGATAAAGGGCATATATGAAAAACCCACAGCCAACATCCTACTCAGTGGGGAAAGGTTGAAAGCTTTCCCTCAAAGAGTGGGAACACGACAATGATACTCATTGTCCCCATTGTTATTCTACTTTTTTTCAAAACTCAGCACAATGTCATGTATAAAACAGGTTTAAAACAATTTTTGGTGAAAAATTAAACAATGCAAATATTGAGTCTGATATGTGATGTTGTATTCAGTGATCTTGATAAGTGTGCTTATTGATTCTAACATTTTTCTATGGATTATTTTGGATTATCTAGTTATATTCTATCACATTGTCTGTGAATGATGACCATTTTGTTTGCTCCTTTCCTCTTCTCATTCATTGTTTTTCCATTATTGCCCAGTCTATGATCTGCCTCATCTGATGTTTAACAGAAGTAGTGATCATTGACATTCTTGTTTCATTACTAATGACTAGGTATAGTGAGAAACAATGAAGACTACTAGGGACAGACAAACCTGTCCAATTCTATGGAGACATTGGTTGATGCTACAATGTAGAAGCACATCTGGGCAATGATAAAAATTATTTTATAATAAGAACATAATCACTTGTTCACAATTAATCATATTTGAATAAGTGTTCATTGCCAAAATGAAATAATTTGTAATAATATGCATGCACCTACAGGTTAGTAAAATTGACCTGGGACTTTAGTCTATGCCTCTCTCTGCCACTACCACTACCTTGAAATGTTTGCTTGGGTTGTTCAGGAAATTTTCCTTGAGCCCACTCGAGGTCAACATTCAACCACTATTCCAAGCCCCAAATAATCTTTGATCTGCCTTCTGATACTATAAATTATACTTGTCTTTCCAAGAGATTCACATACATGTAATGATATATGTTCTCTGTCTGGTTTCTTTCATCCAGCATATTTTTGAAATGCAGCAATGATTAGGGGAGCATTAGTAATTTGTTCTTTTTAAATTGCCTTTATTTTGCCATTGTATGGATATAACAAAATTTGTTTTTTCATTCATTTGTATGGATTGATATTTCATTTTTCCTTGTTTGAGGCTATTATGAATAAAGCATCTAAGAATTAAGTTGTGATTTTACTTTGCATCACTTAAATATATCTTCCTTTATAAAGGGTCTGTGCAAATATTTTCCCATTTTTAATTAGGTTATTTTTCTTATTATTGAGTTGAAAATATTCTTTATACATTCTGGATACAAGCCATTAGTATGATATATTTATTGCAAGTCTTTCTCTTAGCCTGTGATTTGTTTTTTCATACTTCATATTGTTAATGTGTCTTTCAAAGAGCAGTTGATGAAGTGCATCTTACCAAAATTTTTTTTATGGTGTTTTCTTTTATATTCTATTTAACAAATTTTTGCCTATATCAACACTATACAGATATTCTATGTTATATTTTTATCTGCAAAATTTCTCCCTAGGCAATGCTTTATCTGTATCTCTTAAATTATGAGAAGTTGTGCTTTCATTATTATTTAGATCAAACATGCTAATTTCCTGTGTGAGTCCTTTGACCAATGGTCATTTAGAAGTTTATGATATATCTATATTGAGAATATATATTTATTAGAGGGTTACAGAACAATCATGCATAAAATAGAGGATTCCTATATATCACCAATTATTAACACCTTGCATTGGGGTGGAACATTTGATACATCTGATGATAGCACATTTTGTAATTGTAATATTAACTATAATACATGGTTTAACTTAGGGTTCACTGTGTAGTAGAGTTCCTTGGAATTTTAAAAAAAAATATTTGTTCTGTTATCATATATATAATCTAATATTTCCAGTTTTAATCACATTCAGATATATAATTCAATGCAGCTAATTACATTCACAATGTTGTGCTACCATTACCACCATCCATTATGAAAACATTTTCATCATGCCAAATAGGAAACCTGTACATTTTAAGCCTTAACTTTCCATTTCCAATGCCCACTCCTTCCCCTAGTAACTGATATTCTAGATTTTGACTCTGAGTATGGATATTCTAATTATTTCAAATCAATGACATCACACAATGCTTGCCCTTTTGTGTCTTGCATATTTCAAAGAATATGATGTTGTCAATGTTGCACGTATCAAGACCACGTTCTTTTTTTACAGCTGAATAATATTCCATTGTATGTATATTCCACATTTTATTTATCCATTCACACTTGATGGACATTTAGGTGCTTCCATTTTTTGGCAATTGTAAAGATATTGCTATGAACATTGTGTGCAAATATCTATTCGAGTCCCTGCTTTCAATTCTTTTGGGTATGTAACTAGAGGTGGGATTGCTGGGTCATATGGTAGCTCTGCACTTAGATTTCTGAGGAACCACCAAACTGTCTTCAACAGAGGCTGTACTATTTTACATTGCCAACAGCAATGAATGAGTATTCCTATTTTCCACATTCTTTTCAAACTTGTTTTTTGTTGTTTTTAAATAGCAGCCATTCTAATGGGTTTGAAATTGTATCTCATTGGGGTTTTGATTTGCATTTCCCTGATGGCTAATGATGCTGAGAATCTTTTCATGTGCTTTCTGGTCATTTGTATATCTCCTTTAGAAATGTCTATTCAAGTCTTTGGCCCATTTTTGAATAAAGTTGTTTGTCTTTTTATTGTTGAGTTGAAGGACTTCTATATATTTGGATAGATATGCTTTTTCTAAATATTTTCTCCCATTGTGTAGGTTATCATTTTACTTTCATGATAAAGTCCTTTGAGACTCAAAAATTTTTAATTCTGATGAGGTCTCATTTATCTATTTTTTAATTCTTGTTTCTTGTGCTTTGGTATAAAGTCTAAGAAACCATTACTTAACAGAAGATCCTGAAGATGTTTACCTGTTTTCTTCTAGGAGTTTGATAGTTCTGGCACTTATATTGAGGTCCTTATTCCAAGTTGAGTTGATTTTTGTATAAGGTGTGAGGATGTGATACACCTGCTTTTTTTTTTCTTCTTTTGAAAATGGAGATCCATTTTTCCAGCACCATTTTTTGGAGAGGCTATTCCTTCCTAATCGAGTGATCTTTGCCCCTTTGTCTAAGTCATTTGACCATAATGTTAAGCTTGATTTCTGAGCTCTCAGTTCTATTCCATTGGTCTATATGTCTGTCCTTCTGCCAGTAACAGATTGTTTTGATTACTGTGGCTTTGTAAAAATTTTAAGACCGGGAAGTGTGGGTCCTACAACTTTATTTTTCTTTTTCAAGATGGCTTTAACTGTTGTGCACCTCTTTCTTCTGCATATTTGTTTTTTTCTTGAAATTGTGTATAAAATATTTGAGTTGCTTATTTTTATTTTATAAATAGGATTCTTTTCAGAGTAATGTGAGGATGTTTCTCTGATCCTCAATAATCAGAGTTGTTTTTTCTTCCATTTTTTTGTAATTTCTATTCTTAAGGGCATAAATTTTACAAATTAACTAAAAAAGACTAACATATTAAAGAGTTAGATGAAATGCAGAAATTCCTTTAAACATACAATTACCAAAACTGAAAGGAGAAGATATAAAAATCTAGAGACCTATATCTGTTAACAAAATTGAATATATAATTACTTCTTTTCCATTAGGTAATTTCCAGGCCCAAATGACATTAACAGTGAATTCTTCCAAGTATTTAAGGAAGAAATAACAAACTCTTTCTGTGACTAGAGAGAGATGAGATACTTTCAACCTTGTTTAGTGAGTCCACATAACCTCAATAACAAAACCTTACAAAGACATTATAAGAAAGAAAATCTGCAGGCCAATATATTTTATAAATATAGATATGAATGTTCTAAACAAAATACTAATATTATTCTTGTAGTTACTAAGATTAATTTACTTATCAATTTTAAATATTGAATTTAAAGTACATGAAAAGGATAATATCTAATGAACAATTAAGGCTTATTCCAGAAACATAATGTTGGATTAATATTAACACATTAGTCAATGTTTCCATTATTAACAGAATAAAAAAGATAAATCATATGTTCATCTTTAGATGAATTATTTTATTTAAAATTCAAAACACTATTTTGAGATAGACACTTATAATTTTACAGAGATGAAAATGGGTTAGTACCTGTCAACAACTGTAGATAACATATTTAGCAGAATCCCTATAGCTATTAAATGGAATAGATGGATTCAAATTCAGGTATCTTTTGTCAAAGAATGTGTTTTTCACAAATGCATTATACCTTTACATGGTAGCTTTTTACCTGTTTTGGTAAAACATGTTATAACCAAAACTGAACCCTCATCATCCAATTCTCAAGCCATTGCCTTAGGAGCCAGGGAATTTTTAATTTGACAAATTTTAGGAGAAACTCTTGGTTATTTGGCATATTATAAAGGTAATCAGAAAGTAGTTTTGGCCAAGTTTGACTCAGAGCTTTTCTCAAAAAATGCAATATTAACACAAATTCCTAAGCCCTCTCATACTCATTTTATCCCATTTACCCAATACTAAAACTGTTGACATTCATGTGATAAGAAAAACAGAGAACCTTCTAATCCTGTCATATTAACTTACCCATTTATTACCTTCTAATACCACCCATAAACAGAAGAGACAAAGATTTCCTAGATACCTTGTCACATATTGTCATACCCTTTCCCCACATGTAGATATTATAGACCAGATACGGATAAACAGACTTTGTTTTAACCTTTCACAACTATGCATTATTTATACTATATCATACCTATATATTATGATATAGGCATAACATTTATAAGCAGGTATGTTTGCTTAATATAGTTTTTAATTAGAAAAACAAATATGCAAGCTAAAAGAACTTTGAGCAAGTAGATTGTCAGTCAAAATTTTCCTAACGCTAGAAACTTTATAGTAGAACCTACAAGTTAGAGCATGTTTGCCATATGCTAGCTTACTATTTATTTTATTTTAAAATTATTTCTCTTCATGCTATTAATATTGCAACTCAGCATGTTTCAACCAGAAGACCTGCATTATATGGTTTTCATTTATTGTAGCTGCCTGCTCTGGAATGAAACACTAATGTACCAGATTTTAATTATTAGAGTTATTACCAATGCAATACTTCAAATAAATGTGCAATATTACTTTATTGTAAATATATATTTTAATGAGTCCTTAGCATAGAAGATTCTGAAAAATTGTTTACTCTTAGTATTTTTTAGAGAACTTAAAAACCCATATTTGTGGATAAATCTTCATAAAATTATGAAGCTGGAATCGAAGTCTGCTGGGAAATTAGATGTAATTCCAATTCAATGGATGCCAGTCCCTGTGGTCACATGTCCCATTAGAGAAAAGTTGTAAAATTTGGAGTAGTGAGGGTTTATTTTTTTCCTCCTTTTCAATTATATCCTAATTATAGGTCTAGTTTGAGCAAAGCCAAATATACTTACTCTCTCAAGAGAAAACTATAGGTTTCTCTATCTGTACTACCCAAAACAAATTCTATCATTTTTCATGGAAGATATCCAGAGGAATCGTTATGTAGGGTTGCTAACAAATGCAGTACAGTTGTTTCTGAGCAATATAAGCTATGATTGAGGATTTAAAAATATCTGGCTCCAGGGTGAGATTGAATGGTTCTAAAGAAAAAACTTGTATGAGATGCACAAACAATTCTGCTACTAAGTAAGGACTCAAGTCAGAGGCTGGTTTAATTAGGAAGGCTCTGAATTATCTTATTTCTTAGACTCCAAAAATTAAAGCTATTTGCAAACTGCCTTGATGAAAGAAGGAGAGGTGGGGAAAAATTAAACATTGCTTTGGCACTAGAGGAAGAAGACTCCTTAAGGCTGATGCAACAACAAGGAACAAAGAGATAAAGTTACAGGCAAGCAAATTTATGTATTAAAATAGAAAAACTTCTCTATGCTTCATAGATGAAGGAGACATCCTTAGGAAGAGATAAGACCTCTACCACTGAAAATGAATTAGTCTAAGTGTTGGAAGGAATCCCAGTGATCATGTAGCCTGCTTCTATTCCATGTCTGTTCCCCAGTTCTAAATATCTCTAATTTCGTTCGAAAAGTCTTTAAGAATCCAGAATCTTGAAACCATGTTTCCTTTCCTTTAGAACAAGTCTTATTTTTCAATATGTACACTAATGTGTTAAGATATTTACAAACAGGAGGACCACCAAAAAGGAAACTTTAAAATGTATTCATTCATTTAATTATTATTTCATTTAATACATACCTTTTTCTTGAGGCAGTCACTATTTTAACTGCAAAATATGTTAAATGAACAAAATACACAAAAATCCCAGTGCATGTAGATTTTATATTCTAGTAAGGGATAACAGACTGTAATACTAAAATAGAGAAAAGAAAAGTTGGAAATGGAGATATGTAATGTCAGGATTTCTGGGGAGACACTTTTAAATCAAGAGGTGAGGGAAGGCCTCACTTTTGGATAGACACTCAATAGAGACCTGAATCTGTTGAAGGTATACACCATGGTAATATCTGGGGAAGAACACAGGCATTGGAAATCACAAGTACAAAGGGCCTGAGTTGAGCACATGCTGGTTGAGTTTTATAAAGTTCCAATAGATTTGGATGGATTGAGAGATTCAGAGTTCAAGTAGTAGGAGACACAATCAGAGAATTAAAAGGGTGCTAATTGTGCAGGGATTTTAAATAATGGTAAGGGTATTGGCTTTTGCTCTGTATGAGATGAAAGGACACTGGAGGTTTTTAGGGATAACTAGGCATGATTTTACTTAATTTATTTTATTTAGTAAAAAAAACTGTGATGGTACTATATATATTGCATATTATGTTCCAGGTTGAGCTGAAATGTCCATGTTTTAAATTAATTAATAGTAAATTATCTTATGGTTGAGCAAACTGGAATTTACAGGTATTAAATTCACAGAACTATTATTTGGTGGAGCCAAGATTTCAACTTGAATCTGTTTGATTTCAGTCTGTATTTTTTACTCTTTATGTCAAACAAAATGAATGTTGCTCAGAATTTCTGTTTCTAGAATTATAGCATGATTGTTTCCCTATTTAATGCATTGCCATTTCAGCACAGATTTTAATAAGTTTCTTCCATTCAAAACTCGGGAAAGCAGGAGGATATTTCCTTGGGAGGTTTTTAGAGAAGAAACCAGATATGACTTGTGTTCCTATGTTTCTTCTGTGTTTTTCCCTTTTCCTAACTCTGGTTTCTTCTGTGAAAACCAGGGAAAGAATAATGGCTGCAGAAGATGTGCCATATCTTAGAGCACCAGGGAGGGTGACTCGCCCAAAGCTACACAGAACCTCCTAAACTTATCCCATTTGCTTAATGCACCATCATAAAGAATACTACTTTGGAAGAAAGAGAGGGAGGAAGGAAGGAAGGGAAAAAGGAAGGAAATTATCATTTTAGAAACCATAAAAATAGACCAATATTGGATATGGCATAGATGCAATGTTATTTTCAGGGGTAAAATAAATTACAATTGTGTTCATGTTTTTAGGAAGAAATAAAATAAGTATTTAGCTCTGGATGCTTTATGAAACAAAAAAGAAGAGTTCATAGAGAGGAGAAAGGAAATTATATCAATAAAACTTTTATATATAATTATAAAACAGGAGAAGATTAGAACTGATGATTTTTACAGATTTTTGATGGAAAAAAAAGACAAATCGGTCAAACTGGAATATTGACCAAAGATTTTCAACCTTTTTTTTTTTTTGGCTTCCAAATAAAACCAGTGTTGGAACTTTTAAAAAATTCCTGTGCTTCATCTAGAACTATTTGCTTTTTTCCTTTTTATACATTAATATTGTTTTTATGACTTCATTTGAAAAGCATTCCACTGGTTAAAACAAATTATTTAAAAAACCAAACAGTCATATAGAAAATCCTAGGCTAAGTCTCATCAGAAGAAGAGAAAGAAGAAGAATAGAATTAACCAAATTAGAACTTTAGAAGAGATTAAAATATAAAAATGAAGTTTATATAAAGTAATGTGGAAATGCAATAAAATATGCAATACTGTAGGAAAACGAATAACTCAAGTTGATAATCTAAAACAAGCAATAGTGAAGCAGGAATTTTTTGAAATTATAAGGTAAAGAAGAATTTTCTAAAAAAATAAATAAATCAGCCTTGTAGTCTCACACTTTTAATCAAGAACGATTTCAAGATAGAGCCATGTCCCAAAGCAGAAAAAAGGTAGAAAACTAACTTCTGTCAAAATACAAACTAATAAATTAATAAAGACTGCACCTTCACAATGTAATTTTTCATAGATATTTGGGACTAAAAGAAAACAAAAATATGATAATTTATAGATACCATGCTTATCGACATAGAAATTTGAAAAGACTCAGTAGAAACCATGAGAGTTAATTAGAACTTAATTTTAAAATGTCATTGGTTAAATTTAAATATTACAAAATTTTGCTGGTTTTCCAGCAATAAACAAAGAATCAATGTAAAACAAGATCCATAGTTTGGAAACTGCCTAAGGAAGCAAAAGTAAGTATTAGTACCTCGTGAGGGAAATTAGCAGGTACATGCAGACAGGGTTTACAATAAAATATCAAGTCAGTCCAGGGCTTTGTCACTATGCTTTCATTCTGTTGATTCAGTAACAGGTTCAGGAATACTCAGCAGAATCAAAGAACATAGTCTGGGTGCAAAAAGATTATTTTTTAACCGTGATTATATATTGTGCAAAATGCTTGTTTATCTTTTGTGTCTGGCTCAAAACAACCTTGCTGCTCTCTTCTTGGATAGCACACTTTTATGAGTTCAAAAAGCAAGATACCCTCCAGTTGACAAACATGCATGGGGCCACTAACTCCAATCTGACACCAAGATTCTTCATCCTCAACAGGATTCTTGGGCTGGAAGCTGCACACATCTCGATCTCCCTGCCATTATGCTTCATGTACATCATTGCTGTGGTAGGGAACTGTGGTCTTGTCTACCTCATCAGCCATGAGGAGGCCCTGCATCTGTCCATGTATTACTTCCTTGCCCTGCTGTCCTTAACAGATCTTAGTGGATGCACTTCATTTGTCCCCAATATGTTGTGTATATTTTGGTTCAATCTCAAGGAGATTGACTTTAATGCCTGCCTTGTGCAGATGTTTTTCATTCACATGCTGACAGCCATGGAGTCTGGCGTGCTCATGCTCATGGCTCTTGACCACTACATGGCCATTTGTTTCCCTTTATGCTATTCCACCATCCTCACCAACACCGTAATTACCAAGGCTGGACTTGCCACCTTCATGCGATGTGTGTTGCTTGTGATCCCATTCATTTTCCTGATCAAGTGTCTTCCCTACTGCAGGGACAACCTCATCCAGCATACCTATTGTGACCATATGCTGTGGCCAAATTATCCTGTGGCAATATTGAGATTAATGCTATCCATGGTTTTGTAGCTGTCGTATCCATTGCAGGATTTGATATATTCTGTATCTCTGTGTCTTATACTATTATTATCCAGGCTGTAGTGAATCTGTCCCCTGCAGATCCTCGCCACAAAGCCTTCAGCACTTGTACATCTCATATATGTGCTATTGTCATCACCTATGTCGCAGCCTTCTTCAACTTCTTCACTCATAGCTTTGGGGGATGCACCATACCTCACCACATCCACAATTTTATTGCCAATCTCTACCTGCTGCTGCCTCCAACCTTGAATCCAATTGTCTATGGAGTGAAGACAAAGCAGATTTGTGAAGGAGTGACCAAATTGTTTTTCAGAGAGAAAGATATTTTGAATATGAGATAAATGTATGATATAGAATTCTATCTAAACATAAGATAAGAAAAAATACAGAGAGGAAGAGAGCAAATGAAAAATTTAACAAACATGAGGTCATTGCAGGAGAATATGCCTGTGGATATCTTCCTATAAAGTGCAGTCAACAATCACAGCATTTTAGATCCAAGGTCTCTAATTTGATATTAAAAAAGAAAATAAAAAGGACACAATACTCTTCACACATAATTTAAACTTCACTTAGACCTTGGGAAGTGGACAAACAGAATAGACTAGTTAGGATATCTGACTTCAAGTAAGACTCTTAATGATTACTGCACTTTGAACTAGGTACTGTGGGGAAGTACAGGAAAGAATAAAGTATGTTACATAATCTAGAGAGACTCCAGAAGATTGAGGAAGGCACATAGGCAAAATGGTCCATGTGCTGCATGAAAGCATGAAGCACTTGCCCAAAATATCTGTGCTGAACTCCAGGGAACATATCCTCCTCTCTATTTCATATTTATATGCAATTTGTATAACATAACAAAAAGCAATAAAACACTCCTTGCCCTGGCAATTATTTGGATTCACATACATGTGCCAGTATATACACAAAGAAGCTAGAGTACATATGTTCACCAGAGTTCATCACAATCTGGGAAGCATTCCTTGGAATCAATATCAAGCAGAATTTTCAAAGAGAGTTGATACTATTTGCCAATGCTTTGAGGAGAGTACCAATAAGTTGAGGAAAGGAGCATGAAGAAAATCTATATGTTTTGCCAAACAGGGATGACTGGCCTTAATTTCTTTTCCTGTCTTTATTTTAGAGTGAGAAACCATTGAGTGGTCAAGAACAAAAGGAAACGGAAAACCTTATTCAGATTTCTGGAACTAGAGAAGAAATAAACAGGGAGCAGTATTGCCTGGATTGGAGCAGAAGAAGGAGAGGGAAAATAATTCAGGACAGATTAACACAACCCGATTATTGTACAAGACATGGTATCTATGAGTAAGAACAAATAATAATTTTAAAGAAAAGAAGAGAAGAGATTCTGGGAGGTACAATTATTCTCAACTTCTTATTACTTCAAGTGTAGGAACTTCTTTGGACTAACATTCCATCATTCATATAGGAAAGTTCTGGATATTTATGCACCAGACTATTTAATAACATTTACTTCTGAGGGCTGAGGTCAACCCTGACCTCTTGGAGAGTTTTGCATTTGTCTATGCTAATAGCAGGATAACCAAGCCCATCTCATTCAGAGGCAAATTAACACTACTTATTTTGGCCCAAGACCTAAAACCTTATTCTCCCAGTTGTATATCATAAAATTGTTGACATTTGGCCTCAACTTCCTAGTTTCCTGTGTGGCTCTGAACTGGGGAGGAAAGGACAGGGTAATTATGAACAGGCCTTCTAGAACCCAAAATGTCAAGAAGAAATTAGGATAAGATGGAAAGATAAAGGAATGAGATGAGGGAAAAATCAAATAAAGCAAAAACATA
>JAKSZT010052260.1:1370395-1381799 GCA_026826555.1 Tolypeutes matacus | reverse complement strand
GCAATGTCATTCCCCACACCTACTGTGACCACATGTCTGTGGCCAAGGTGTCTTATGGCCCAGTCAAAGCCAATGCTGTCTATGGTCTCTTGGCAGCCCTTCTGATTGGGGGCTTTGACATCTTTTGTATCTCAGTGTCTTACACTATGATCTTGCGGGCGGTAGTGTGTCTGTCATCCTCAGATGCTCGTCACAAGGCCTTTAGCACCTGTACCTCCCACATATGTGCTATTGTCATCACATATGTTCCAGCTTTATTCACCATTTTTACACATCGTTTTGGAGGAAAAACCATCCCCCACCATATCCATATCATTATTGCTAATCTCTATTTGATGTTGCCTCCTACACTGAACCCCATTGTTTATGGAGTCAAGACCAAGCAGATCCGGGAAGGCGTGTACAAGTTATTTTTTAGAGAGAAAGATGTCTTGGCTATGAAGTAGATTTACAAATTATAATACAAATATAAGAAGAGATATAGTATGCTTTAAAGGAAATTCTTGAGTATAAAATTCAACCAAACTGATCTCACTGTAGAAAGCAATATTTATTGAATATTTTTTATAATAAGAATTCTTCTTTTTTGTAGAACCTCCTTAATAGTTGGAAGTTAAATAAAGGAGAAATATGCCTTCTGAATTTAAGATTTTTTTTTTCAAGGAATTCCACATCAGCATGTTTTCAAAGTTGTTTAGTTGCAACTGCATTGCTGAGGCTGCAATGGTGGTTTGCATTTTGAGCAAATCTCAAATGGATGTACAATGAAAATGAATAAAAGATTTCCTGATTCTATGAAGACCTGTTTGTGGGGCAAGGCCAGAGTAATTTAAAATGTTAGATTATGTGGCAAAAGGTCTTTAGAAACTTCTTTTAGTGATTTCATTTACCCCTATTCCTTTCAATAAGTTGGTTCAATTATAAAAACTAAGTTGTGTTGATTTTCCACTATCATGAAGAATAATATTCATATATTTATATCAAAATAGTGTAAATGAAGGATGGGAAGATGAGCAGAAGAATAGATTACTGAAATTTTAGATAAGTAATTCTTCAGAAATAATTTGGAAAGACTTTTGAAGAAGATGACGAATAAGTCCTGGAAATGGTTGCAAGGTGATGGAAGAAAACAGAGGAGATTCGCTTGAAAAACCTGTACACATTTGTGGTTGCTTGACTCTATAGAATTTACCAATAGTTTTGGTCCTCTGGACAAGTGTAAGGGAAGTATATGTTCAGTAAGAGAAGATTTTGGTTCAAGGAGAAGAACCCAATGTCATGGACTATCAGAGAAAGAGGAGGAAAGATAGGGGTGATGGATAAGTAAAAGTGATGGGTGTAAGATGAAGGAATACCTGAAAGTAGCTTGTTTCTCTCCCTGTTGCCAGGATACAAAGGAAAGAATTGTATGTAAATTAGAAGGCAATGAAATGCAACCCTCTCTTTCTGCCAAATTCTGCTTTTGGTGATCAAGAATATCCTGTTGAAGCAATGAAGTATGAAAAACAGCTTCAACCGGTTGGCTGTACCTGCGAAGAAGAAGCCCCTTGCTGTCCTCAACTTCAACTTGCTTAATTAACATAGTAAACTTCCCACCCAGGGGTGAAGTTATCCGCCCCTTTTTGGATCATGCAATGTATGTGCAAGCATGATTTCTTGAACATACTAATCATACAATTATATAACTTGCTATGTATGATCATCCATATGCATAAAAGCTAATGCATAATCAAAGCAAATGCTAAGTAGTAACTTAGGTATTTATTTATTTATTTATTTAAGATTTTATTTATTTATTCATTTATCCCCCCCCCTGCTGCCTGTGCTCGCCGGGTCAGCCAACCACGCCATGCGGGCGCGCCCCCACCAGGAGGCCCAGGGAACCGAACCCGGGGCCTCCCATATGGCAAACGGGAGCCCCACTGATTGAGCCACAGCCGCTTCCCGTAACTTAGGTATTTAAACAAGACTAAAACCACAGGACAGGGAGCCAGTTCTGAGTCACTTTGGACTGACCTTGACTCCTTACCTCTACAAATGTAATAAATGTGAGTTTGCCTAACAATTGTGTTGAAGTTTTCTTCATGCCATCTCTGGTTATCCATAAAGGCACTGCCTTGAGGCCTGAAAAAAGGGAGGATGAGATATGGCAAATGTGAAAAGAAGGAACAATTCACTATATGAAGATTTGGACTATTGACAGCCTTTATTCAGAGAAGGTTTCTCTTGATGTGATAGCTGAAGAGCTGAAGTTATGTTAGATGCTTTTACAAAGCAAAGTCATTCAGTGAACTTATTATTTGTGAGCCTTCCCTCCTTCCCTAAAAAAATTTACTCATACTTATGGCTGGATTTTGCGCTTTCCCCACTCAAAGGCTTTGCATATTTCCTTCTCTGCCTGGAGCAACCCACCATTCACCACTTCTCTCTTCTTCATTTGAATAATTCTGCCATACCTGTCAATTGCTAGTTTAAAAGTAACTTCCTTCCACCCTGCATTTCATGTTCAGTATAATGACCATCCACAAGTCACTTAATACCTAACATCCTACCTATACTGCAAAATCCCTGATAGCAGAAATATTATTTTAACTACAATTCCAATACTTACAATAAGACCTGGGATATAGTAGCTATGTTCAATATATATGTGACAATGAAATTAATGATCTGATCTTGTACCTGATCAATAGAACATTGCATTTTATTTCAGAAAAATATTAGACATAGTTAACAATATTTATCAACTAAAAAATGCTAAGATAAGTTTATTGATTACACTCTGCAGTATATTTTGTTTCAAATTATAGAGAAAATAATTTTATTAAAAAACATATATTTTGCTGGTTATATTAGTCAGGATTCTCCAGAACCACAGAAACAATTCCTTATTATGAGGAATTGGCTGATGTGACTCTAGGAGCCGGCAACTCTAAACTCCATAAGGCAGGTGTCAAACAGGAAATTCTTAAAAAGGTGATTCTAAAGTGTTACATGTCCATATCCCCCAGTGGAAACAAGCAGACTGAAGTAAGAGCAGAAATTCTTCTTTCTGATTTCTGAAATCCTCAGTATTGCTTTAAGACCTCCAATTTTTTTAGATAAAGAGGATTCCCACATTGCTGAGAGTAATCTGCTTTGTTGAGTGTGGATGCAAACAGCCTTAGAAGCAATTAACTGATTAAAAGTGCAAATACATATGTGAAAGACATTCTCAGTAACAATTAGGTCAGCTTATTTGACCAAACAACTGGACCACATAACCTAGCCAAGGTAGCACATGAAATTAACCATAACACTGTAAACAAGTACAATTTTAATTTTGATTTATATCTTCCATATTGCACTATAATTATACTCAATCTGTTACAATCGTTTGACCATAACTAATCAGTGCAAAAAAAAAAAAAAAAAAAAAACTTGCTCCAGGAGCTAAGGGCATAATAATAATTTGAACAGAATATCTTATAAGATTTAACCAACTCCGAGAAATATAGTAACCGGAAAGTTACTGGTAAAGATGGAATCCATACATACTAAAACAAATTAGCCTATATCTTCAATCTAAGGCACTATCATATCATTGTCAAAAGTGCTGACTTTTAATCTCCAATACAAAGCTTAATTCTTAACTCTCCAATTCTTAGATACATGACCATAGTCAAGTTATTTAACCTCTCCATCCCTCAGTTTCTCAATGCAATGGAGAAAATGAGACTGATATGAGGATCACATAAATTAATCCATTTCAAGGGTGTAGAGCCATTCCTGGAACATAGTAGAACACATAAAACATTTAAAAAATACAAAAAAGTTGATGCTGTTTGCTATGGATTATATTATGGTCCTGGCCAAAAAAAAAAAAAAAAAAAAAAAAAATCTGGTAAAATCTTAAACCCCAGCACCATAGAATGTGAACTTATTTGGAAATATGGTTATTAGAGATGGAATCAGGCAAGTTAAAATGAGGTCATACTAGAGTAGGGTTGACCCATAATTCAATATGACTGATGTTCTTATAAAAGGAGGAAATGTGGCCACAGACAAGTAGATGGAGAGGATAACACCATGTGATGACTGAGGCAGAGAATGCCAGGGGTTGGCAGCAAGGCACCACCAGAGAGAAGAGAGTGGCAGAGAACAGATTTTCCCTACACACACATCAGAAGAAGCATGGCCCTGCTGACACCATTACTTCTGACTTCTAGCTTACAGCCCTGTGAGACAATAAATTTCTGTTGTTTCAACTATCGTGTTTGTGGTGCTTTGTTACAGAAGCCCTAGAAAACTAAGACACTATTACTCTACATGCACAAATTTTGTCTGCCTAAGTCCCCTAAACTATTGTCAGAAATCACTACATAAAACTGACCTCCCATTTGCTTGACAGCCCTGCTGGTAGTTGTGAAATACACATTTATAAATATGTTAAGTGCATCTCGAAAGTAATTAGAAAAGGTATATTACTCTTCTGACATAAATTTTGAACTCTGTGATGTATTGTAGAGTTTACTGGAATTATATGGCCATAAAGTGAGAGGAATATTAGAGTGACTTTAGATCATAATTGAGGAGTGAGTTGCTGCACTGTGTATTGTGGGAACACAGGTTCAGGCATAACAGAAACTTTCAGTAAATACTGCTTTATTACTGACTTACACAGCACAAAGTGTTCCAAAGAGCAGGGTAAGAGATTCCACCGTGGCTGGTCCACCAGGGAGACCAAACTGCTTTGCTCAGGGTTGGTGGAGGGCAGCGCCCCAATCCTCACTTTGCTTCAGAAAGGAGAGAGAAATATGTGCTGTTTGAGTGAGGTATTTACATAACTCAGGGGAAGGGGCCCTGACTCTGAGCTTCCCTGCCCTGATTAGTAGCCAGGGCAGCTAGTTTCCACTTTCTGGGCTCAAGGTCAGGTCAGGCCCTTTCATTAGACCTAATATCTCCCCCAGGTGGTGGAAAGGAAACAGTGACACAGAAGTAAAAGAGGCAGGGGTAGGCAAGGGCTGAGAAGGGGGATGGCCAATGAGGTGTGCCTATGACTTCCCCAGCAATAATAACTTGGTATTAGGGACATTTCCAATGTAGCAGTTTGAATATAAACAGGAATGTATACTCCCTCAACACCCAAAAAGCATAGAAATACTGGATTAAATATGTTCATGAAAGTGCAAGAAACAAAATGAAAAGTGAAAAAATAATCTGAAGATTCTAAAAATAAACAGGGAAATCTTAAAGGCAACCAGGAGGTGAGAACTCAGCCTATAAGAAGGTTTTTCTCTATCGGATGTTTGGAGTGTTTGGTGTTTGGAGTTTACTGCCTATGTGCAACATTTGGCCATAGCATGAAGTCAGGAATCTGGAATCTCTTCATAATGTTACAGTGTTTGAATGGAAACTAAAATATCTATACCCCAAAGTCCCAAGATGCAGATAAATTTATATTGCTATGATAATTTGAGGAAATAACAATGCATCAAACATCAGTATAGATGGATCCAAAGTTATGGAAATGGATAAGAAGAAATTTTCTGGTATAGCCCTTCTCTACACAGTCAATTATTTTCTCTGTGTACTTGTAAGAGTACTCAAGGCCTACCCCTGTATTTTTACTTCTTTCTCGTTTTTAGCTTACAAGATAGATTTTATTAAGTCACGTTTTAAAAAAATAAAAGAACATTAGTTCCTAATTAGGGAATTTCTCCTATATTGTTAAAAAGTTATTCTAATAACTACTCAAGTAATTCTAGTTGAGGGTTGGCAAAATTATTCTAATGAAGTATGTGCTTTAGTTTCCTAGGCTGCTCAAGCAAATATCATGAAATGAGTTGGGTTAAACAATGGGAATTTATTCACTTACAGTTTTGAAGCTAAAAGAAAGCCATCATCAAGGCAAGGCTTTCTACCTGAAGACTGGCATTGTGCGACTGGCTACTGCTGATCTTTAGTCCTTTGCTCCTCTGTCACATGGCAAGGCATATGGTGGAGTCTCCCTTCCCTTCCTTCTCTTCTTGGTTCCCCTTCAGCTACTTGCTTCTTGTGGCTTTCTCTTCCTCTCTGTCTGAATTTCATTCTCCCATAAAGAACTCCTGTAATACGATTAAGATCCATCCTGGTTGAGGTGGGTCACACCTTAACTGATGTAACCTCATCAAAAAGTCCTACTTACTATGGGTTGATATCCACAGGAATGGATTAAATTTAAGAACATGTTTTTCTGAGGTATAAACAGCTTCAAATCACCACAGTATTTTTATTTATTTATTTATTTATTTATTTATTTATTTTGTGTGTGTGAGTATAATTAACTATGCTTAATTATATTTTACATTTTTTAAAGATACTTTAGATTACATAAATATTACATAAAAAATATAGGGGATTCCATATGCCCCAATTCCTAACCTTTCCCATACTTTCCCACACTAACAACATCCTTCATTAGTATGGTACATTTGTTACAATTGGTGAACACATTTTGAAGAATTGCCACTAACCATAGATTTAAGTTTACAATATAGTTTATATTCTGTCCCACACAATTTGTAAGTTATGGCAAAATTTATAATGGCCTGCATCTGTCATTGCAACGTCATGTAGGAAAAATGCAATGTCCTGAAAATGTCCCCATATTACACCTATTTTTCCCCTCTCCCTCCCCTGAGAACCTCCAGTGGCTACTGCCTTTATATCAATGATACAAGTTCTTCCATTGCTAGAATAACAATAAGTCCATAGTAGAACAATAGTCTATTTTAGTCCATGTTCATTCCCCAATCTTATAGATTTTGAGATGGTAATGCCCACTCTGCCTCTAATTGAGAGGGACTTAGGCCCCATAGAGCAGACGAATGGGGCTTGCATTTACTTCTCCCTTAACCCCTCTCTTCTAATTTTCAGAAAGACACACAAACTGAACTTAAGCATATTGGGGGAAATTGCAAATTGAGTAAATGATTAGATACGAAGGAGGAAATGAAAGGAAGGAGTAAATGTATAGGGATGTATTCTACTAAATTTTGTCCAAAGGTGAGGAATGAGTCAGATGGACCCTGAATTTAGTAACTGCTAGAAACTGTAAATTGTACCCAGTCTTTGAGCCTGTGAATAAGCAGTTATAAGAGGAGGATCCTCCCTCAGGAAGACAAAGACACTGGTGATACTTTGCAAGAAACTGATAATGAGGGTGGGATTACATATATCACTCAGCCATAGAGGTATAAATATGAGAGCAAAGGAGACAGAAAGGAAATAAGGATATTTTATTTTTTGGTAAAATCCCCAGAATTCACAGATCTAACTGGTTGAAGATGAATAAAGAGTAAAAATAATACTATCACAAGCAATAACAAATACATTGAGCCTATAAAAGTATACTGGTAAGAGAGAATAAATAGCACCTAAAAGAAAGAAAAGAATCACAAATTTATAAAACATTTAGTACTATATCAAAAAGACTATTTAGACAATCTTTACAAATGCACATAATTTAATTACATAGATGAAAAAGGAGGGAAACACCATAAGGACAGAAATGGATAGGATGGCCAGAAGAAAGGGGGAGATGTTAAGGTAGAGGATAAGCTAAAATAATAATAAATGAGGAAAAGAAAGTTTAATTATGAAAATAAAAACATAATAAACTATCAAAATCTATACTTAAAAATTAAAAAAAGAAATTAGGCTTTTAAATTAGTAATATTGAATGCTACATGAGATGCTGATATAGAATGCATTGGATAAAGTGGTTGTATCATTTTATAATCCCACCAATAATATATTAGAATTACAGCTTCAGGAATATTTTGGGACACAGTTCTTTCAACATTTGCTCTGAGTTTAGGAGAAATCCTCAAACATTCACCATCTGAAATGGCAAAAATCATTTCAAGTTGTTTAAAAAAATTACAGGATATCTTTATTACAATAAAAGATTAAGGGGTGAAACAAAAAAAAAATGTGTAAATATATGTAAATCTTCCTTACTACAATCGCCATAGTATTCCAAAAAAAAAAAACATATGAAAGAAATAAAAGCAATAAATTAAGAAAAAACATATGATAATTTATGTACACATGTGTGAGTTTGTTTAAATAAATTTAACCAATAAACTCATAATGAACCCTTAGCTAGATATAATACAGTTCTGCTATTAACCATATAATATATATATCCTTGGTAGTGAGATTGATATTATGGATGCTTTTATATGTTTTTAATGGTTTTGTGAATTTTCTGATAACATACTTATACTATTATTTTATAAATACAGAAAAATGAAAACCAAATAATTCCTAAGACTCTCAAACTTCTTGGTCAGCATCCACACTTGGGAAGAGATATTTAACTTTGATTCCCTTATTGGTTTTTGATTCCCCCCTACTTAAAGAGTTTGTAAATATAGAAATAATCTCAAAAGGCCTAAGAGATCTTTATCATCTTACCAGAGCCCTCTGAGATATCCAGCTGTGGGGACCCAATCACGTGTAGACACTCAAGTCTGGACAATCCTCAAAGGGTACAGAATGCTATGTAAACTTAGGGACCAATTGTTGTAGAACTCTTGGTCCTCAGAAGTCTCAGTCATGCACACCAGTCTGGTCTTTGCTTATACTAAGGTAAGTTTGGGCAATTTACAAAGACTCTTGATATCCTAAAATGCACAGGTTTACATAAAAGAAATACAAACTTTGGGAATGTGGTTATGGAAGCTCAGTATTTCTTCTTGATTCTACCACAATGAATATCCATGTATTGGGGGAG
Source organism: Tolypeutes matacus (assembly GCA_026826555.1). NCBI lineage: Eukaryota > Metazoa > Chordata > Mammalia > Cingulata > Chlamyphoridae > Tolypeutes > Tolypeutes matacus. The sequence goes on along the minus strand of JAKSZT010052260.1, from coordinate 1,373,038 downwards.
TGAAAAGGGAAGCAGGGCTTTCTTCATTGTGGAATTAGTTTAAAATGACTAAATCATACAGAGCATCTGTGTGAACCATTCCAGGAATAGGAATTCTGGCTCTCTCCTTGGAGATAGTCTGTAACTGTGTTGAGTGCTTCCTTATATTATGCTAAGCACTGACTTTCTACAACTATATGCATTTGCTCTATCTCATTCCTCAGATATTGTAAAGAATAAGGTCTCTCACTTGAAAATTAGTTCCTTCATGTCTCATTAAGACTTGTTTAATCTATTTACACAAAATATATGTTAATATTCTTCTGGGTTTTGAACAGTGAGTTAAGACAACAGATGCAAATTTATTAAGCACATGGCTTTGAAGTCAAATAAATTTGAATTTGAATCTTGGCTCTACCAGTTTTCAACTTTTCTGGAATTAGGCATTATATTGACTCTCTATAGGCTTCCATTTTCTCATACAGTATTATTATAGTTATGTATGAAATGGGAATATTAACTCCAAGAGTGGAGAAGATTTGGTATGTTTTCTTTTCAGAAATGTATCTCTAGAAACTGGAATAGTACCTGGCTCAAGAAAGACAATCAGTAAATATTTGCTAAGTGTATTACCTGGCAATTACTAAAATAGATAACATGTGTCTTAGTTGCCATAGTTGCTATCACAAATACAACAAAAGGTTGGCTGCAACAACAAGCATTTATTGGCTTATAGTTTCAGAGGTCAGTAATCCAACATCAAAATATCAGCAAGACTTGTTTTCTCCCTAAAGACTACAGAGTTCTGGTGCTGGTGGCCAGTGATCCTTGGGTTCCTTGGCTTTCCAGTCACATGGCACATGGCAATGTCTTCTCCTTTCTTCTGCTCTTCTGTTTTTGTTTATTTGTTCTCTTCCAGGTTCTGTTTCTTTATAATCCAGCTCTAGACCTACCCTCATTCAGCTGGGCAACAACTTAACTAAAAATAACATCAAGAGATCCTATTTACAATGGTTTCACATGCACAGAAATGCAGAACAAGGCAGAACATGTCTAAATTGGGGTATACAGTTCAACCTAGAACAACATATATTGCTTACTTACTCTATGCCAGGCACTAGTTATAGAATTATTTCTCATTTAACCATTGTTACACTTCTGGGTAGTATGCATTATTATTACCTCCTTTCAAAAGTTATGAAAAATGTACAAGGAAAATTTGGGGACTTGCTTAAAGTCATTTAGCAAGTTTGTGTTGAAAATAAGATTTAATTGATGCAATGAGAATACCCATGTCCCTAAAGCAGGCATGCAATAAAATTATACTATCGCTATATTTTTTCAGAGCAGACCCTTGGCTATTCAGTTTTCCTTTCTTTGAATATATTCTAAGTTTACAAATATCTCACTTAATAGCAGAATTCATGTGTATCTTTGAGGACCATCTGAAAGAACGCTGTAGAGAGAAATCTTTTATTGAAAAGGGAGAAGGAACTGGCTCTGAAGTTAACTGTTTTTTTTTTGTTTTGTTTTGTTTTGTTTTTTTCCTGGTTTTATAAATGTGAATTGATTGCTTACTTATATGGTGTTGATGCTTGGAGTGTCCTGACCATTTTCTACGGGTATGTGATTAGTCATAGTGTACAAGCGAGTTGGGCAGAGACAAAAATTCCTACTCCTTCTGATATTCTAATATCCTCATCTCTTTCTTCCAGTCTGGTGGCTCTGGTACCCTGTATCTATCTTTCAAGGATCAGAAGCATCAGAAGTGTCAACCCACATAGACCAGTTCTCTGTGTAGGAAGTCTCAATGTCCACCAGTTTTGTTACCTAGATTTGGTGGTCTAGAGCCTTGCAGAGTTTTAATTGGATTATATTTCCCTGGACTTTATACCACAACTAAGGGCCTTTCACTTTTTTTTTTTCCTGTGTAAAATGTGATATTGTATTTTAATCTCTTGGAGGCCCTAGTAATTAGCATTTACATTCTAAACTTCATTTCTCAATCCTCCAATAAAGATAGAGTTTTCAAGATACCATACTTCTTTTTCCACTCTAACATACACAAAGGAACTTGAATTAGAGCAGACCTGGGCAGTTCTAGTTGAATTTCCACTTATTAATCAAGGTAAGTTTGATCTCATTGGATGTTGTATATAAGACTGGAAATGTTAACAATAATAGTAAAAACAACAGTAGTGATTACAGCTAACATGTTTTGAGCATTCACTATGTTCTATGCACAGTTTTAACACTTTATATACATAATCTGACTAAATTATCCTGACAGCTTTTAACTTGGCACAGTATTCTCATTTTAGACTGAGAAGAAATCAGGTATGAAGAGGTTAAATATCTTGCCAATATCACACATTGGAAAGAACTGGAATTGGAAAACCATACTAGAAAGTCTGGCTCTAGAGCCACTTAATCATCATTTTATTAAAGTCCTATATCTCTTCTTGGATTTGGCTTCCAAGGCTTCCACTACCTTGGAGTTATTTTCTCTTTCAGGAAACTATCACTTCTAAAGAATGTAGTATGCCCTTCTCCATCAACCATTATGTCTGGGGCCAACAGCTCCAGCCTGACCCCAAGATTTTTTATCTTGAATGGCGTTCCTGGGCTGGAAGCTGCACACATCTGGATCTCCCTGCCATTCTG